>CM068376.1:33570514-33821598 GCA_034769895.1 Magicicada septendecula | reverse complement strand
CATCTTCGATTCCCATCGAAGGGTAATTTTGGCCGGCGATCTGAATTGCAAGCATCGCGCTTGGAATAGTCGCCTGACTACTCCGAACGGGAGGCGCTTGCTCAGTTTTGTTGAATCGCGCCGGGCGATGGTTTTTGGTCCAGCGCAACCCACGTTCTTTCCGTCACTGCCTAACGCGGCTCCCGATGTTCTGGATATCGCGGTGACCCAAGGAATTGTCTGTCCGGTCGAGGTATTCTCACTCACGGAGCTGACATCCGACCACAAACCCTATCTTGGTCCCACGTCGGTACCCAGCACGCCTATGCACGTTCTGACCAGAAGAAGGTTATCGATTGGGATCGCTACGGCCCGGCCTTGTGCCGTCGATTGCCGCCAGCGGCCCCACTCGATTTCCGTTCGCCTCCTAGACGAAGCAGTTGCGGGAATCGAAGAGGCAATCATCTCGGCTATAGGCGTGTCTTCACGTACGCGAGCTGGCTTCACGCCTGACTACCAACGCATCCCAGAGGAAGTCTCTCCTTCTCGCTCGCGAGAGGAATTACTTCCGGAAAACGTTGGCAGAGGACCCGTGATCGGCCGATAAGGCAGCATACAATCGGCTCACCGGACGACTGCGCGGCAGTCTGAAGGCGTTCCGACGTAGCTGTTGGGAACTCGACGTGGCCCGAACGGGGGATGCGGACCCGCAATCTCACCCGTACAGAATACCTACCGCATTGACGGGACGGAGGCGCCGACCTCCACTTCCCGCCATTGTTGGACCGTTCGGTCGACCCCTGGGTCGCCCGGAGGAGAAGGCCGAGTACTTGGGCTTGTGTTTCGAGCGACAGTTCGCTCCCAACCCGCCCATGGACTGGGACTTCGACGAACAAGTCGAGATGGCTGTGGAAGACTTTCTGTCACTTCCGATCACGACGGAGCCCGAACCCATCTCTTTGGAAGAGGTCTCAGATCGGCTCGCTGAACTTCAGCCAAGAAAAGCTCCAGGCCCGGACGGTGTCACCAACACCGCTCTACGACTTCTTCCCGAGCCTGGAGTTCAATTCTTGACTGATTTGTTCAACCGCGTGTCTTAGACTGGCCTACTTTCCCAAGAAATGGAGAAAGGCGACGGTTATCGTGATCCCGAAGCCGGGAAAGGATACCACCCCGCTCGGAAAACCTCCGGCCTATCAGCCTACTCTCCGCTACGTCCAAGGTTTATAACATAAATAAGTTATAAATCTATTGTGCTAACCGCGGTTGAATTACTTAATGTGTTAATTTAATAATTTCTTAAATTTATCTAGCCCTTAAGTTGGACGCCATTTTATAACAATCATTTAATATGCGTATTGATAGCACAATAAATTAATTATTAAATATATAAAATTATCGATCACTGACAAGTATGTGTATAATTTAATCTTAATGATGATTCTAACTATCTACGTTCATCAACACATACGTGATATCATTTATTTAATTGAACATAAGAAACTCTTAAAATCTATTTGCATTCTTTCAAACTTTAAGTCAATATTCGGGTTGCATTGGTAATAATGAACGCATGTTTCTGGTTAACTAAAATACTAGTTTAATTATCATTTATGACATATTATAATAGTACATAGGATACGTCGCTGTACCTGAAATACATACATATTTATAATAAACAAAGATATATCTCAATTATATGCTGAAATAAAGAAAAACATACATACATATATAAATCAAATGATGTGACAATTCAATATTCTACTTATTTAATGCGTTCATTAAATCCCAAATAAGCTTTTGTTTATACGTTCATTAACTACTTATTTCAATTTTACTCATTACTTTTCTTAATAATTTCTCAGGTGTGAATTCTTTGAAAGAAACCAGGTCAGTAGAAGTTACAAATTAGAAGTAATTATAATAATGGTTACTTGGTTAGTGAATATCCATTAGTTGTTGACCGTAGTCTCGTTCTGGTGATGGAGATGGCTCGTAGATACATTCCGTCGTTAGTTGTTTTATCACTGCCACTTATCACTTTATTCTTCCGACCACTCGCGTAGGTGTTTGTATATGTGTGGGTAATTGAAGTTCAGTGTTCAATCAATGTTCTATCTTACTGTGTTTGCTGTGTGTTCGTTTTAAAGTCAATAAACATGTCTAGTTTCATTTGTCGCTGCTTCCACAAACGATCCTATAATTGGTTAGTTTGTTTAATGTTTCGTGTTCATTGTGTTGATGATACACAATATTAAGTTCCAATAAGTTGTATATCGTTTAGTGATGCTGTCTGTTAGTGTAACGGTCTGATTGTTCACTTGGTGTAAATTTCACTAAGTCCGTTAATGCGCACGTCGGTAAAGTAATACTACCGCGATATGAATGTATTATTACGTCTTAAGTTCCTTGTTATTTATCTAACTACCGAATGATTCGAGTAACAATGGAAAGTTTATGATGTACCGTCTCTCGCACTTGAAGTTAAACTACTTGATAATTGAAATGTAAATTGTCTGAAAATTCTGTATGATTGACTAAAAATTTGAGTGTGACTGCGTAAAATTTGAGTACAACTGACGCTCCGTCTTCCTGGACAGCCTAGTTTTATTAATTCGTCCCTACTCAAAATTTTGTCTCTGGCGCGCTTCACGCCCACTTCTTTCGAGATTGGTCAGTTTTTGATTTCTCGGAAAATACTGTCCCACTCTGTCAAAATCCGACGTCATAGTTCTTTCGATAGGTTCTTCGTCTCAGTTGCTATGGAAACATCCCTCACCATCAAATTTCTCGCTGGCTGAAGGTCTCTGATAGGTCCTCAGGTCTCCCTGCTCTCCGGTTAGACGATCGTTGACCCGCTTCGAAGAAACTCTGGCTATAAACAATTTGTCTAACAGCCTATTGTCTGAGTAAACTTGGCGTTTCTATAGATTCCCATTATCTGTACTTACAGTCTTCCTGGCGTATTGTTCTATGCTCTTACCCCTTTTTTCTGGCTATTACTAATTTCGAACATCTGCTGGTCGTTGAAGTCACTCTAACTTTCCTTCGTAAATTCTTGTCTGTCAATTAGACGATACCTCCAGCTGTGTAACATGACTTTAGTTTTTGTCAGCCTATCTTCCAGTATTGTTACTTAAGGTGCAGCGTATCCGTTTCATTGTAGTATGGAACATTACTTGTTTTGTCGCTTATCGTCTACTGACGTAATACGGCCACATCTGCTACAATTCTTGGTACGGGTGTGAATGTCCTCCTTACTTTGTTACAGCTGCGGAGAGCAATAATTCTGGACGAAACTTTCCCTGTCATCTTACGCCACCAAATTCTATAGTTGGATAGAACTTAATGCGTTTCTATTGTCAAGTCAGCAACGCTTCACTGACACCTTCTCATTACTCCTGATTTATTGCTCCACCATAAGTCGTTGACACTTGCCTCGTGTGAACGTACTCTGCCGAGGTGAGAATTTAAAAAAATTTTTTAAATTTTCTGCTCGTTACAGTGTCCTCAATTTCGATTTGACGATGTGACCTCTGGGAACAACTCAAATCTAAATTCTGCGCCCTGTACGTCGCCTCGCCGTGTCCATATCTTCTTCGGGGAAGGTATACACAATAACCTACTTTCAAAAGCTTATATGACCAGTGGTACACCCCCTTTTGGTTTTAATTAGTTCTCTGAATTTATTGCCAGCTATTTGGGATAGCTGAACGCATTTCACATTGTCGAATTGACATATAAATACCTTATCTTTATAATTTATAAGATAAGTCATAAATTTCATAAGCAATTAAATAATTTCATCAATTGAATAAGATCTTACCTTCTAAAATATCATATTCACAAGATATTATCAAACAGTTAAGCGGTTCAATGTAACCTTTACGTGATATCAAAGTAAATCTCCTATACATATACACCTTTGTGCACTATTAATGATCTTACCAATAAAATCTTTTAAACTATTATTTTAAAATTAGATTGTTAATTGACACAATCGCTACGTTAACTGTAATTATCTTAATAATTTACATACACGTATAACATTTAGTTTCAATGATTGACCTACTTCATGATACATCATTTATAATCCTAACCTACTAATTACATACATTCACATTAATAAAGTTCATTCACTATCTAGTTCGTTAAATATTATCACTTATCTGATTTAAGTGTCCATTTTTCTCACTTTGTCCTTTTAACTTATTACCATATAAATCAATTAATAGCAATTAAATGTCCTTTGCATTCACTACAATAATTTTATAAAATGTCACACTAAATGTTAATTTATCTTATTATCTAACATTTAATTAGTGCTGAATTGACTAAATACAATTTTGATGTTATGTTTCAACAATTAAAGTACATAACTTTCTTGGATAAGCCAGCTTGAATGATATCACCGCGTCAATTACCCTAACGCAGTTGATTCATCAGCATCGGCTAGCTTCTTACGACATCTTCTTCTATTTCTTCCTCTTCCTTCATCTTCAATTCTCTGGTTCATGGTATTTTTTCAATTGTCTGGCATTAAATTTTCCACGGAGTTTCTTGTCATCATCGCAATCAACGAGTAGATAAGTAGCTTCTCCGAGAATTTGATGCACTTTATATGGTCCGCAGTACAGTTCGCAAAATTTTTCAATTCTTTTCTGGACCGCGTCCGATTGATGATATGTTCTGATTAACACTTTCTCACCAATGTTGAATCTTGTAATGGTTTTAGTCTCATTACATAATTTTGCCTGTTTTTCTCTCTTCTTCATTTTGATATATATTTGTTTATGATCTACCCCTTTAACTAGGAGCATATCCTTGTTGATGTATTTTTCCCACGCTCTGGGAGGTTTTCTTCCGAGCTGAGCTTCGTACGGTGTTACTTCTATCGTCTCGTGGTACGTTTCGTTAATACAACTCTCGACGATTGGTACGTAACGCGACCACTTTGTATGTTGATCACCAACAAAGATCCTAAATAAGTTCCCAAGCTGTCTGTTGATCCTTTCAGCCAGATTCGCACAAGGGTTCCTTATTGCGGTAAATCGTGGTTGGATATTTAGTTCAGTTAATCCATCTAACCATTTTTTAGATGAAAATTGCGTTCCGTTGTCTGTGATAATCACTCTAGGAGATCCTAGTTCTTCACAATATTGGTGTACTCTCCTCAGTGTAGCGACGGTCGTTGCCCTTCGAAGTGTGAAAAGTCGTACGTATTTGGTAAAGTTGTCAATCATTATAAACAGATACCTCACCCCACTAGACGAAGCAGGTAACGGTCCGTAAAAGTCCGCGCTCACAAGGTCACCCTTGCGTAACGGTATTATGGCTTTTGTTCCTCCGAACGAATTTCTGTTGCCGGAATCTTTTTTTTTCTGACAAGTGTCGCAAGTCCGTACGTATTTTTTCACCCTCTTTAACATTCCGTCCATGGTAAAGTACTCCTGTAATAATTTGATACATCTCTTCGCACCGGGATGCCCATACATACGGTGTATTTCTGCAATTATTTCGCCAGACACACTGTTCGGTACGTATAGTTTCCATTCTCCTTTGCGTAATCTGTACAATTTCTCATCGACGAATCTATAAAATTTATTTAATTTCTTATCTATACAATTTTCCCTAATCTTACCAATAATATACTTAAGCTTATGATCTTGAATTTGGTGCCTTCGAATATCCATTAGGATCTTGCTTACCTTCTTATCCATTTTGATTGTCAAGTGGTTAATTAAATATTCGGAAACATTGTCACTAATTACTTCTGGTGTGGCATCTTCTGGATTTCTGCTCAGAAGATCGGCAATAATATTGTCCTTACCTCTACAATGGACAATGTCAAATTTGTACTCCTGAATACTTAAGATCCAGCGTGTAATACGCGAGTTGTTTAAATGTCATTTATTCATAAAAGTCAGTGCTTTATTATCAGTAATGATGGTTAACGTTTGTCCTAGTATGTATATACGGAACCGCTCAAGACATCTTACAATACACAAAAGCTCCTTCTCCGTAGTGTAATAATTTATTTCCGCACCCTTGAATGTCCTGCTGGTAAAAGCTATTACTCCAATTCTTCCTTCTTCATCCAATTGATATAGTTGTCCGCCATATGCAAAGTTGCTGGCGTCACATTGCATATAATATCTTTGGTTTATTCGGGGAAACTTTAAGATGACTGTTTCTACGAATAACCTTTTAACCTGCTGAAAACACTCATTTAATTCCTGTGTCCAGGTGAATTTCTGTCCTTTCCGTAGCAACTCGAGTAATGGTTTAGTAGTTTCAGCGTATTTGTCTGTAAAACGATTATAGAAATTTGTCAACCCCAGGAAACCTTTTAATTGTTTTTGGTTCCGAGGTGCAGGGAACTTCATAATGGCATCTATCTTCTCGTCCGTTGCTCGTATTCCTTGCGTTGTTAGTCGATAACCGAGGTACGCGATTTCTTGTCTGAAGAACTGCGACTTCTCCAAATTGATGGTTAAATTTGCCCTTCTTAAATTAGATAATAATAAGTCCAAATGTAACAAGTGCGTTTCTAAATCTTCTGAATAACACAGGCAATCGTCGACATAAATAATGGTATTTTCTTTTACTTCTTCGTCCAATACTGTGTCCAATCCCCTGGTCAGTGCAGCAGAACTGGTACTCAGGCCAAATGGTGTAACTGTAAAACGATAACACTTGCCGTCGTACATAAAAGCGGTGAAGTCCCGGCATTCCGACTTCAGTGGTACTTGCCAGAAACTGCTAGTTAGATCTACGGTAGATAGGTACTTCATCTCTCCACATCTCGCCAATATGTCGTTTATTGGAGGGGCTCCCTCGTAGTCTGGGATAGTCACACTGTTCACCTTCCTTATACGCATTTCTGCCTTCGTTCGCCGCATAGTTCGCTTCTCTGTTAATTCTTGGTTGAATCTGTGAATACTCGATGATCAAAGACTCGAAGTTTGGTATCGTCACAATTCCTCTTGTAACCACCGCAAGCTGGATGTCACGCCCAAAGTGACGAGAGATCTTACGTATTAACTGATAATCAGATAAAGTAGGCGTTAACTGCTTACTTTCCAATAAAATCCGTTCAATATATTGAATAGCAGTAACTGGTCCGCGCCAATCAAATCTGCCAAACTCCAAATGGTCCCGAATACTGTCCTGTCGTTCCTGGCCCCAATATTTTAGAGAGAACGCTTCCTTGAATTCTGCGAAGTTTGATATCTGGTCACGTATCACTCGCCACCAAATTCCTGCGTCTAACTCCAGATGTCTGCCAATCCACTTGATATTGTCAGCGGGATAATATAACTCTTGAACTTCGGACAATTCTTTGAGGAATTCCATAGGGAATCTGTCTGTGCCATTATATTTGAGATCATTGTGGTTAGGTCCGTTAAATCGATTTAATATTCCACAATCACCTTCCATCAGTTGTCGCTGTAACCTCTCTTGGTTTTCTCTTACCTTATTTAAATGTCCCTTTAATTCTTCGATCCTAGTTGTCTTTTCTTTCGTAGTCTCGTCCAACTTCTGTTCTGTTGAACGTTGTCTACCGTCTACGTCTTCTAATTTTTGTATAATATTACTATTTGTTCCTTCTTGCTCCTGTTGTCTCTGCAGCATGGTATTGTGCATCTCGGCCTTAAGTTCTTCGTGCTTCTTATTGTAATCCTTAACGTGAACATCGAACTTGTGATTAATCTTTTTAACGGTCGTCTGGGTAGAGTGTACCGCCGCCATCCATTCTTGTCGATCGTTACCTTGTTTCTCTTGTATTTCTACGTACTTCTTGTCGGCTTCTTCTCTCAAGTCCCTCACGAGATCATCTTGCTTTTTCTGTAATTCATCGACCTTTCTTTCCCAAGTCTGCTGGCTTTCACGTATCTCCGACCTTATTTGTGTAATCTCTTCCTTATGCTGGTCGAGTTTTTCATTAATTAATCTACTGTTTTCTTCTTGTTTTTCTAATTTTTCATTAATTAACCTATTACTTTCTTCTAATTTTCTGTTAATATTTTCTTCTAGTTTCTTGCTTCGTTCTTCTTGTTTCTCGTCTCGTTCTTTGCTAATTAACTTCATATTCTCCTTTTGTTCTTCGTTCTGTTGACGGATAAACTCCATCAACATTTGTATAGTTCCATCTTCTAGTTTTGAAGTCTGTCCTCGCGCCCTATCTTCTGGACTCTCCACCACACTACTTGGTTCGTTAGGCGTAGTATTGTCCTCGGTATTTACTGCGCCTAATTGGTTATTAATGTCATATTCTACACTGTCTGAATTGCTCGCCATTTTAGCCCTACTGCGTGTAATCATTCAAACTGACTTACACTAATAACACTTATCTAACTTCTACTTCTAAGGCACTACTTTTCTACTACTTCTACTGCCTGTTCTTCACCTAAGCTGTACGTGTTAACAATCTGTGTTAATACGTATCATGCCGTGCGAATGGGCGCCATTTTATAACATAAATAAGTTATAAATCTATTGTGCTAACCGCGGTTGAATTACTTAATGTGTTAATTTAATAATTTCTTAAATTTATCTAGCCCTTAAGTTGGACGCCATTTTATAACAATCATTTAATATGCGTATTGATAGCACAATAAATTAATTATTAAATATATAAAATTATCGATCACTGACAAGTATGTGTATAATTTAATCTTAATGATGATTCTAACTATCTACGTTCATCAACACATACGTGATATCATTTATTTAATTGAACATAAGAAACTCTTAAAATCTATTTGCATTCTTTCAAACTTTAAGTCAATATTCGGGTTGCATTGGTAATAATGAACGCATGTTTCTGGTTAACTAAAATACTAGTTTAATTATCATTTATGACATATTATAATAGTACATAGGATACGTCGCTGTACCTGAAATACATACATATTTATAATAAACAAAGATATATGTCAATATATGCTGAAATAAAGAAAACATACATACATATATAAATCAAATGATGTGACAATTCAATATTCTACTTATTTAATGCGTTCATTAAATCCCAAATAAGCTTTTGTTTATACGTTCATTAACTACTTATTTCAATTTTACTCATTACTTTTCTTAATAATTTCTCAGGTGTGAATTCTTTGAAAGAAACCAGGTCAGTAGAAGTTACAAATTAGAAGTAATTATAATAATGGTTACTTGGTTAGTGAATATCCATTAGTTGTTGACGTAGTCTCGTTCTGGTGATGGAGATGGCTCGTAGATACATTCCGTCGTTAGTTGTTTTATCACTGCCACTTATCACTTTATTCTTCCGACCACTCGCGTAGGTGTTTGTATATGTGTGGGTAATTGAAGTTCAGTGTTCAATCAATGTTCTATCTTACTGTGTTTGCTGTGTGTTCGTTTTAAAGTCAATAAACATGTCTAGTTTCATTTGTCGCTGCTTCCACAAACGATCCTATAATTGGTTAGTTTGTTTAATGTTTCGTGTTCATTGTGTTGATGATACACAATATTAAGTTCCAATAAGTTGTATATCGTTTAGTGATGCTGTCTGTTAGTGTAACGGTCTGATTGTTCACTTGGTGTAAATTTCACTAAGTCCGTTAATGCGCACGTCGGTAAAGTAATACTACCGCGATATGAATGTATTATTACGTCTTAAGTTCCTTGTTATTTATCTAACTACCGAATGATTCGAGTAACAATGGAAAGTTTATGATGTACCGTCTCTCGCACTTGAAGTTAAACTACTTGATAATTGAAATGTAAATTGTCTGAAAATTCTGTATGATTGACTAAAAATTTGAGTGTGACTGCGTAAAATTTGAGTATAACTGACCAAAAATTGAGTACAACTGACGCTCCGTCTTCCTGGACAGCTAGTTTTATTAATTCGTCCCTACTCAAAATTTTGTCTCTGGCGCGCTTCACGCCCACTTCTTTTCGAGATTGGTCAGTTTTTGATTTTCTCGGAAAATACTGTCCCACTCTGTCAAAATCCGACGTCATAGTTCTTTCGATAGGTTCTTCGTCTCAGTTGCTATGGAAACATCCCTCACCATCAAATTTCTCGCTGGCTGAAGGTCTCTGATAGGTCCTCAGGTCTCCCTGCTCTCCGGTTAGACGATCGTTGACCCGCTTCGAAGAAACTCTGGCTATAAACAATTTGTCTAACAGCCTATTGTCTGAGTAAACTTGGCGTTTCTATAGATTCCCATTATCTGTACTTACAGTCTTCCTGGCGTATTGTTCTATGCTCTTACCCCTTTTTTCTGGCTATTACTAATTTCGAACATCTGCTGGTCGTTGAAGTCACTCTAACTTTCCCTTCGTAAATTCTTGTCTGTCAATTAGACGATACCTCCAGCTGTGTAACATGACTTTAGTTTTTGTCAGCCTATCTTCCAGTATTGTTACTTAAGGTGCAGCGTATCCGTTTCATTGTAGTATGGAACATTACTTGTTTTTGTCGCTTATCGTCTACTGACGTAATACGGCCACATCTGCTACAATTCTTGGTACGGGTGTGAATGTCCTCCTTACTTTGTTACAGCTGCGGAGAGCAATAATTCTGGACGAAACTTTCCCTGTCATCTTACGCCACCAAATTCTATAGTTGGATAGAACTTAATGCGTTTCTATTGTCAAGTCAGCAACGCTTCACTGACACCTTCTCATTACTCCTGATTTATTGCTCCACCATAAGTCGTTGACACTTGCCTCGTGTGAACGTACTCTGCCGAGGTGAGAATTTAAAAAAATTTTTAAAATTTTCTGCTCGTTACAGGTTTTTGAGCGCCTCGTACAGCGTCGTGTACGAGAACATCTAACCAACTTTGACGTGCTGGTCCCCGAACAGTTCGGCTTTCGTGTGGGGCATTCGACCACTCATCAACTGATGAGACTGGTGGAAAGCATCACGGAAGCCGGGTGTCGGAGAGAACGGACCGTTGGCTGTTTCTTAGATGTTGAGAAAGCCTTCGACAGCGTATGGCATGATGGCCTGCTATTCAAACTTAGGGAAGTCCAGCTCCCGGACTGCTACCTCCATCTGGTTGCTAGCTTTCTGACGGAGAGGACCTTCTGCGTGAGAGTTGGCGATTCAGTCTCTTCCGAGAGGCGAATCACAGCCGGCGTCCCTCAAGGTAGTGTTCTAGGCCCCCTTCTGTTCTCGATCTACGTCAACGACGTGCCGAGACAGCCTGGAGTCCAGATGGCCCTCTTCGCTGACGACACGGCCGTATTTTCGGCCGATCGTCATGAGGAAAGGGCCGTCCTACGACTGCAGCGCCAGCTCGACACGCTCGTTGACTGGACTGAGAATTGGAGAGTGCTCCTCAACCCTACCAAGAGTGTAGCCGTCGAATTCTCTAAGCGACGGAAGAACCCCGTTAGGCAACTACGCATCGGCAGAACGTACTTGCGCTGGTCCAAAGAGGTCAAGTACCTCGGCTTACACCTCGACCGTCGGCTCACCTGGCGTACCCACGCACAGACAGTTCTTAAGCGAGCATCCACTCGCCTGTGCGCACTGTTTCCACTCCTGATCAGCCCAGCCATGACCAGGAAATTGGGTAGGATGATCGTCGGCGCGTATCTGCTGCCGGTCATTACCTACGCCTGCCCGGTCTGGGGTTACCTCGCCGCAATGCATAAAAAGAAGTTGCAGAGCGTCCTCGACAGGGGGCTTCGGCTAGCGGCCAAAGTCCCCCGTCGCTTCTCATCTCGCCTTCTAAGGAGAGGACTTGGCGTCCGCTCCTTAGACGACACTTTCAGGCGGCTTGCACGCAAATTTTATGCACGTGCGGCGAGGTTCCCAGACAATCCTCTAGTGACTGGGCTGGGAAGGTACCGTATACGCCCAGGTGATTCGTGGAAACGCCCTCGGTGCATACTGCGCTAGTGTAGGCTAGCACAACAGCCGAGAAAGGCCTGCTATAGAGCACACGCCCTACTTGGGCAGGGCCACGAGGCAGGAGCTCCAGATGGTAGCTCGGAACTCAGTTCCCGTGCGGTTCGTCTCTGCGACGCACAACCGAAAAAATTATAGCTAAATACAGATTATAGGGATGTTCAGTTATGTAATTATTAACAGTTACTTTTATCTTCTTTCACTCATTATTTAATAATTACATAACTGAACATCCCTATAATCTGTATTTAGCCATAATATATTTTACTATGCTATATGTTGACAGGTATATGCATAAATGTTTTCTGTACCAATACTAATATTTAATTGTTGATAATGCGATTATAATTAATTACAAATACCATTACATTATGAGTAATTTAAATTGTAATATTGTATAAATTAAGTTCTGTGATATTATACTTTTCTCGTTGTCTTTAAAGAAAACATTTGATGATGTAAAACAAACTATCTCAACTCCTTCACATATACAAGGTTATACGTATACGCATGCACATGCACACACACTCACATACACAGACACGTTCACTCAAATAATTGTTCTGTTGTGTTTGACATTTATTTTGTATTCATACACAGCTCCTGATGATTACAATAAACGTTGTCGAAACGTCGACACAAATAAGTTAAAATTTGTGTTATATTTTTTGACCGATCCTTACAAACCCTTCTCCGGAAAAAACTAAAGATAATAGTAGGGAAATCGGGATTTTTGCAATTTTACCTGTAATTAAAAAATTATCTAATATCGAAATTTACGTAACAATAAATGTACTTCGATCAAAATAGTGAGCGGATTTCTGCAGCTCAGGGAGCGTACTATTGTCGGCGCACTCTGGTCGAGTTTGAACCTTAACGGTTACACTAATCTTAAATCAAATTACACAGATTTTTAGCTTATTTATTGTGCTTTGAGTGGTGGTAATCAAAATTTTTTCGTTATTTTTTTCTCAGAGTTGCATGGGTCGGAATAAAAAAGTGCCAGTTTTTTACGTATTCTAGAGAAACCTCAACTTTACAACAATAATACATAAAAACGCGGCGTCCGACTGCAACGAAATATTTTTTTTTTTTAATTTATTGGAGATCTGTAAGCTGTTCGACTGAGCGAACATTTAACAAATTGGCTGACAACACACAGGATTATGAAGAGCTGACCATTGACAGCTCTTCTTGTTTTGATAATAGATTAAAGAAGTAACAAAATACAAAACTAAATGATAAAAACATGTAAACAAATGAACAAAAGTCACTATCACTTCCTGCTGGCATGATACAATAAGTTCAAACATTAAACACTGGGCCCATAAGGCACATATACAGGTTGACATTAACACGTATGAATGACACGAATACAAAAACATACAGAACAGATATCACAGACAGTACAATACAGAAAATACAGAGAATACATTATGAGTTAAACCTGAATGGTAAGTCTAATAGTTTGTGTCTTTTTAGTCTATAAATATCTTCACTGTTGTCTAACAAGTTAATTGCCAGGTGGTTGGGATGCTGTTCTAGTTTGGAGATGTGAGTCCTGCAGAGGCGCATGATTTCTTCTTTCACGGTTGAAACTTTTTTGAGGTCGCGGTGTATAGAGTTATTTGAGACAAACCAAGGAGCGTCGACTATTGATCTAAGTGTTTTGGACTGAAAGCGCTGGATTATCTCAATATTACTTGTACTTGCAGTACCCCAAAGTTGAATACCATAAGTCCATACCGGTTTAAGCACGGCTTTATAGATCAAGAGTTTGTTGACGAGACTTAACCGTGATTGTCTGCCTATAAGCCAATAGATGTTTCTGACCTTGTGATTAAGTTGAAGCTTCTTAGATGTTATATGTTTTTTCCATGTTAGTCTCCTGTCCAGATGCATCCCAAGGTACTTAGCACTTTCAGCTTGCGGTACTGGTTGACCGTTAATTGTGACTGGAGGGCAGTTTGCCTTACGTGTGGTGAAGGTAACGTGGACTGACTTCGATGAATTGATTTTTATGCGCCAATTATCAAGCCATAACTGAACGCTGTTTAATGATTCTTGTAGTATAAGAGATGCTATTGAGGGGTCGGAGTGTGTCGCTAGGATCGCTGTGTCATCGGCGTAGGTAGCAACAGTGGTTTCACTTGCTGACGGTAAGTCCGAGGTGAACAGGAGGTAGAGCAGAGGACCCAGGACACTACCCTGCGGAACACCCGACCCCACTGGTAATAGAGGAGAAGTAGCATCGGAGTACTTGACTTGAAACACTCTGCCCACTAAATAGGAATGTAAGATACGGTAACAATTATGTGGCAGATTTTTCTTTATTTTATATAAGAGTCCAAGATGCCAGACTTTGTCAAATGCCTGGGAAAAGTCGAGAAACACACCTGAGCAGTACATCTTCGATTCCAGCGATTTATTGATAACATTTGTTAGTCTGTGTATTTGATCTACCGTAGAGTGCTTTTCTCGAAAACCAAATTGGTGATCCGGAATTAGGTTGTTTTCTACAATTGTTGGCATAAGTCGTTTTACAAACAGCTTTTCAAAGATCTTACCAAGTATCGGTAGAAGGCTTATGGGTCGATAAGAAGAGGGCTCTTGAGGGTTTTTACCAGGTTTTAAGACCATGATAACTTGAGCCGATTTCCAGAAAAGAGGAAAGTATTCGAGTCTGAGTATGGCATTGAAAATGTATGTTATTAGTACAACGCCTTTGTGAGGCAGCTCCTTTAGAACTTTCCCCGATAGCAAATCAATGCCGGGAGCCTTTTTACTTTTCAAATTATACAGGATTATTTCCTTGATTTCCTTAACTTTAAAAGGCTTAATAGGTAGAGTCATTTGGAGAGGGGAGTGTAAGTATCTTTGTACCTCTTCATCGAAAGAGACGTTCTTGCTGGCTTCAGGTTGAAAAACGTTGACCAGATGTTCGGCAAAAACCTGGGATTTCTCTGTATTGCTGCGCGCCCAGCTACCATCTGGTTTATGTATTGGTGGTATTTGTAATAGTGGCCTTTTTAATCGTTTAGTAGCCTTCCACAGAGAATAATCAGTACTTTCATTTGGTGACAGATTTTCTAGATAATCCTGAATCCCTTCATTCTTTAGATTTTCCAACAATCGTTTAAGTTGTCTGGCCGCGGAATTCCACTTTCTTTTATCATCCGGATGATGAGTATGCTGCCAAATTCGTCGCAATTCACGCTTCTCAGCTAATTTCTTCCGGACAACCAGAGGAAGGTTCAAGTGCTTATTCTTCGCTGTATTGCAAGGTGTAGCTTCCCAGGCTGATTTTTGAAAAGTACTGGTGAGAGAATTTACAGCCGCATCCAATTCAGCAGGCGTGTGGAGTGGAAGTTCTAGCGAGATATTATAATTTACAAGCTCTCTAAAGTAATCCCAGTCAGTAAGACGATTTGTGAGTGTTGGTAGACTTTCAGACTCAATTATAGTATTGCTAATAGTGGCAATAATTGGAGTGTGGTCAGAGGACAAATCAAGGCAAGATTCAACTTTGTAGTATTTATGAGACAAGCCTCGTATTAAGAAGAAATCAATTAGGTCAGGTATTTTATTTGTGTCAGAAGGCCAATAGGTTGGTTGACCAGTGGACAGAAAGGACAGGGATTCTTGTCTAATGACGTTATATAAAATTCTACCTCTTGGATTAGCTAATCTCGAACCCCATTGCGGGTGTTTTGCGTTAAAGTCACCTCCCACCAAAAAAACGTGTACCAAGAGTTCCAAGAAAAGAGCTGAAGTCAGTTTCATTGATTCTGTGTTTTGGGGGACAGTAGACTGCAGAAACAATTAGAGGGCCTCTTTGATCTTCAATTAAAACGTTGGTCGCCTGTAGGTGAGCAGTTTTGACGTTAGAGAAGAGATAATGTTTTATATTGTTTCGGATTAACAGAGCGGTTCCGCCACGAGCTGTCCCGTCCGGATGTTGGGTATCATAAACAGTAAAGCCTGGAATCCTAATATGGCTTCCGTCTGTGAAGTGTGTCTCAGATATAAGCATTACGTCTAATCTGTTTTCAAGAAGAAAAGCTTTGAGTTCTAGGGTGCGTTGAGAGAGTCCATTGGCGTTCCATAATCCAATCCTGTAATTGTTATTCATTATTAATTAGAAAGTTTATTGACAAGTGTTGTAAGGAGATTAAGCATGACGCTATTTTGCTGCATGAGTTGACTGAACATAGTCTCGAATTTTGTCAGGAAGTGTGAAAGAGTGATGTCCTCATTTGCTGTCTGTTTGAGATTGCTGTCATAAGGGGGCGATGATTCTGAGTGTTGCGGTAGTCCTGCAATTTGAGCGTAAGTAGGAGAAGAGACGTTACGGGTATTCATGTTCTGTTCCGTGTTCATAGTCCTAAACATTGAAGGGGTGCTCCTAGGTGTGGAGTTTCGTACGGGGCTTTTTCTGGCCTGCAGGTTTTGATAAACTTCACAGCCCTTATAATTAGCTGTATGAGGACCATCACATAATGCACATGTGGCTGGTGTATCCTTAGATTTGGAACAAGTTGCGGAGTTGTGTTCACCTCCGCACTTGACACACTGGAAAGGTTTCCTACAATACGTCTTACTGTGACCGTATGACTGACAACGAGTGCACTGTATGATAAAGTTTTTTCTCCGAGGTGGTTCTACAGCAATCTGCATGTTACCTAAAGACCTTAGGCTATATATTTGTTTATTGTTTGCTGCAGGTTCAAGATCAACAAAGAAGAGAGGGAGGGGTGTTTTCTCGACTCTGTGTCGAACGTTGATTATGTTTCTGACCGAGTGTCCTTTTTCTTTTAGTGCTTCTTTAATAAAGTGTACACCGATGCTAGGATGAATGTTTCTTATGACAACCCGGTATTTTGTTTCTTATGACAAGCTCGCTGGTCTTTAATTTGATAAGTATGGTAAATAATTTTTTCGTCCTCGAGGTGACGAATTAATTTTCTGTAAGAATCAGGTGCAAAAGTGTTGATTTTCACCGTATTTTCATCGAACGATTTAGTACTGTACTGTTCTGATTCCAAAATTGCTGTAAGATTATTGATCATTTCACTGTAATTGACGATACCATGAAGGTATACAGGAGGAGGACTAGGTACTTTCGGCTGAGCTAAGACTTGAGTAGGTTGGACGTCATCAGGGTCATCTATAGGTAACACCGTAAATCTATTGTGGTCATTAAGCTGAGTGTGTGTTTCAGATGTGTTTTCTGAAGATTGACGACTTCTTTTTCGTTTTTTCACCATCTGCCAGCTGTGGGATCCGTGTTGTGTGAAATCAACATTAACATTTCTGCCTGGCTGTTGACTGTTATAGGATTGAGGGGCATTTTGCGACATTGGAGGTACTGAAGTTCCTGAGTGGACTGTAGGAACAGGTTCAACGTTAGTTGACAGGCCTGGTTGCTGATAATTCATTATTGTATGTTGACAAGTTGGACACACACTAACACACAATCACACACACACAGCGCACGCACGCACTGGAAGTCTAAACAGACACAGTATATGCAGATTAGATAAATGTTAAACTAAGATGATAAACTATATTCATAAACATAACAAAACAATAACACAAGAGATAACGGAGCACAGACTTATAACCGCACTCTACGAATGCACGACCGATACTGCAACGAAATATGAACTCATTATAGAATGGAATGTTTTTAACACGCGTGCAAAAGTAGAAGTTGTTATCTGTGTTATAAAAGAAGTTGTTATAAATTTTGTAAAACATCTTTTTCTCGTTACCGAATGATCGGAATAAATCGCGCTTGAGTTCGTTTTATAGGGCGTAAATTTTCTGTATCAATTCATAAATTACATAAAATGTAAAGTGATAATTGTGTTTTATAATGATTTTTATTTGGTAGTGTGCGCTCAGCCATTAAATCAATGAGAGTCCGCGTAGGGTAATAGAGTCTGGGGCGGATGTGCCTGGTCTCTTTTCGTACTTTGCCCCTGCGAGTGACGATGATGTTTATGAATCAAAACGGGCACTTTTTTATTCCTACAGACTCAACTCTGACAAAAAATAACGAAAAAATTTTTGATTACCATCATTCAACGCATAATTAAATAAGCTGAAAATTGGTGTAATCTGATTTAAGTTTAGTGTAACCGTTAACTTGGAATTAAGGTTCAAACTCGAGTGCACGTAGTTTCTGCGTCGACAATATTTCGAGGAATGCATAGATAAAGCCGTCATGCATAGATAGATGATAGAAGTCAGTTGTGTAGCCGCTAGCAATAATTAATTTAATACTAATCAGTCTGAATCGGATTCACAGTCTAAATGTTCAATTGTGTCTTTGTAGTGCCATTGGTATTTATCAGATGAACCAGTTCCCATCAAAAGCTTTTTATTTTCTAATAAATAATCATAGAAAGACTTTTAAAGTTGTACTGTACACAGATTATACCTTTAACATTTTCTACCATCAACCTATTTCTCTCTTTGGTCCACTGTGAACTGATCAGAGAAAATACCCGTTCTGTAATAGAGTTGTTACTCGGAATGGAATAAAAAATACTCATAAATTTTCAGAAGTTCTGAATAACAAGATGATGTTGGACTTTCCGTAAAATATTTACACAATAACTGACTGGAAAGGTGGTTATCGTACAAATCAGGGTAACAAAAAAGAGCTGTAGGCAAGCAACATACGACGCCAGTAGAGGTGGGCCGATATACCTGTAACAGGTATTTTGGAACGATATTTTTTTGGAACGGATGTAACAGTGACTGAAAAGTTGAAATACCTGTTATTCGCGGCGACGCTGTTCCGAGTCGAGACACGCCGCCCTCGCTCCTATACAGACACACACACACAGTGGCGTCGCCAGATGTAGTGGCACCCGGGGCGGGCCGTCCTCGTTACACCCCCCCCTCCCACACACTTAACTATAAAAAGCTGAAAATACTGTAATTAGCTAACGTGTTGCAAAGAACGAATTTGAATTAAATTAAATAAAACATTTATAACTTATGGAACTGTTTATTTTTAGGCTAAATACATTTTACAAACTAAATACAGGTAATTAGGCCTACTAATTCAAAAGAATTAGCACATCAATATCTTAAAACCTGCTTTTACGTGCTTTATATGAAGCAAATTTTGAAATTACACTATCAAAATCAATACTTTTGCCACTTCATGTTCAATGGATAACATAGCTAGGTTCGTCAATCTAACCTGACTCATTGTGGATCTGAGGTAACTTTTGATTAATTTTAGTTTCGAAAAACTTCTCTCGCATGAAGCAACTGATACACATATTGTGAGGAAAAACCTTAAAGCTAATGTTACATTTGGTATAGTATCTGAAAAGTCATATTCGGTAATAAATTCTAAGAAGTTCAAACTGGTCCACTTCTTCGTTTTTTCATTTGAAATGCCTGCTGCCTGAAGATGCCTTCTCAACCGCAGGATTTCTTTGGGGACGTCTACGTCTTCTTGAGAAAATTCATCATATGTCTTAGTCAAACTTTTGAGAAGAGTCCGAAGGTCTGGTTCGTTTGCATTCATCAAATTATTAGGCTGCAAAATAGCGAAGTGGGAGAGGACTTGTTCCATACCCTCACAGCGTGTCACCATCTCCTGGTAAAACGTATCTATGCATTCGAGCATTGCCCGTTGTAGCTCTTGCGCCCAAGTGAGTCCTTCATCCCTGGAATTTTCACCAGGTAGCATCTTTTTCACTCTTTTTCTTTTTTCTGTGGGGACGTCCAATTTTTGACACATTTTTTGCAAACTGAAGAGCACCTTCAACAATATCTCTACGTTTGTTCTTCAAGAACAGCTTAAGATCATTCATTTTAACTACACATTTTTCGAGGTTGATTCCTTCCAATTGCAAATATTTTTGTGTGTAGTTTACTTCCTCTAACACTTGCCCCCACAATGAAAGGTATCATAAAAATGAGAAGTCGCTGATTGCAGGCAGTACGATATGTGCAGCTCCTCTAGTTTCGACTGTCTCGTCGGGCTGGCATAGTTCTTCAACAGCTTCGATTAGCTTTTCAAAGTTACCCATGACGGGTTTTATTGCTTCGTGATGGGCACTCCATCTAGTCTCAGACAGACGTTTTACAGAAATGCCAACTTGTTGCATTAGTGTAAATTCCACCAATTTTAATATTTAAAAATTTCATCTTATTTTCACTATTTCAAATCATTTGGGCTTCATAATTATTAATTTAATAATTATATTATTTTAACGTTTGTTTATTTACTTTTACAGTAGACCAATGAGCTTTCTGCGTTTCGAGCTTGAAAGGCTCGTTTCGTACTTTTGAAACTGCCGAAGGCCGCATTAAAAGTTATTTGGTCGATAACACCTTCGTCACTGTTTATATAAAAGGCCTACATACGGTATTTACAAAACCATTTACAATATTTAAAAATGTTGGATTTTTATCCGAGTTTTTTTGTATTGCTAAGCGTGTTTGCTTGCTTGCATTACATTATTTTGCATATAACCTTCTTGAGTCAAGAAGAGGGCCTCCTCCTCGAAATAATACATCACAAAAAGAAATAATAAATACATCACAATATTGTCCTAGCTTGAGTGTGTAAAAACGTGGCGGTATTTGCAGAATTCCTATTTAAATATTCATTTACGAAAACAAGTTCGTGGGTCAGATAAACAAACCTGCATACGTTCTATAGCCATATCATATAACCTTTGAACAGTATTTCTCGTCAGATTCGTACCGTGTTTGCTCTAATTTTGTTTGGAATTCAACGCAGAATCAAAAAATGTTATGTTAAATGCTATTAAATTGTAAACCATAAGAAAAGTCGGTCCGAGTAACGGAGTGTCCAATAGTGTCCAGTAGGCATTAAACGCCGAATGAGGGTACCGTCGGGTCGGCTGCATGTGTGTGTTTGTGTTAAGTGAGCCATCGCAGGTAATCCAACCGCCTTCCCTGACTGAACAAAGTATAGAGACCTGTTTAACCCCGTGCCGCAGAAAAAAAATTTAAATTCGCAGGCCTGTGTATCGGTACTCGCTTTTCAAGTCAAGTACTTACCTTCAGTAAATGAATGGTGCACATACAGAAACTCAAAATAATTAAAGGACCATTCTGCACCATGCCACTATAAACAGCAAAAATTGAATTTCTGTTGAACTGAACTGAAACTGTACAACACGCATCACATTCACAACACTGGGCTGAAACAAAGAGTGAGCGGTTCTCCGGCGCGGGAGTCTGGTGCGCCTGCGCAGAATTGGCCAAATCAGGAAACGCAACTATCAAAACACCCTTCGGCTTACGGACGACCGAGCGGTGCGCGAGCTGAACGAGCCATAAGCGAAGAGAGTGTACGCTAACGCACACGATTAGGCCTATATAAGCGTATTGAGGGTTTGCGAGCGGGTCGAGTTTTTGTAGCAAGTGCCGTTCGACGTGGATTGGCATATAAGTCTAACCTATAACAGGGAAACAACGCGACCAAACAAAAATCTAAACTTCAAACGGACAGGACGTTATGCTAGCGAAAGTTTAACCTTCGGAAGTGCAGATAGGCGAGCTAGCGATTCTATCTAAAATGCCAAAAAAGGCATTTTTTTTAAATAAATTATTAATTTAAAAAATGCGCAATTCTTTTAAAAAGCAACTTCTACAAAAACAAGGGTAGGTTAGGAGTGCTTACAAAAAATCTCATAATTGATTTTTTTATATACACTGAGAAAATTTTTCACGCAAAAATTACTCGGTCGTTTTATAATCGAAGTACACAAGCAATCAAACTTACGATAATTAAAAGACTGCAATACAAATTTAACTGAACAAAAATTACGTATTTACCGAAACGTTTTAAACTCGTATTACTCTAGTGATACCCACATAATACGCCCCTCTTCCTGGGATTGCACACTTCAATCGAAATGTTGATGTGATTAATTTGTTGATCTAGTAATTCTTTTTTATTTCTAAAATTTTTTTCGCCCTAATTTTGTCACCCCCCTGAGTGTGGCACCCGGGGCGGACCGCCCCCACCGCCCCCCCTGGCGACGCCACTGCACACACACACACACACACACACACACACACACACACACACAAAGTACGCAAGTATCACGTAAACGAATACGCCAAGGCCAAATACTAGGCGTACAAAAATATCGCTAGTACGCAAGGAACAACCAGTATTTCAAATACTAGGGGTATCACCGATACACAAAATACTAAGCGTATCAGAGGAACAGTAGTATTTTAGGAACAGGTAGTATCAAGGGTATTTCGAGTAGGAACTAGTACGCAGCCACTTTTTCGTCCTGAATACTTCATTCTGCGCAAAGAGACGGAACTGTTTTTAATAAAGGAAAAAATTCATCCTGATGTTAACATTTATTCACGTGTGATATGCAGATATATAATACAGATTATATGCTAATAAATTATATATTATACTAGTCACCAACTTGTAACTAAAAAAACCGGTTCAGGTTGTAAGGTAAAACTTTATGTTTTTACTCATAAAAAACTTTGTGTTCCGAGTCGTTAGTGAAATAGTTGTATTTAATTATATTGCGTTATAACCTATAGAGTGGCTCATGTTGAAAGGCTATATTATACTTTTTATTAATGGGATTTTAACTTCACGGGATTTTAACTTAATGGGATTTCGTTCCTTAAATGTCTGAACGACGAACACGAACACGATTATCATCAAGGAAAATGCAACAGTTGATATTTTTGAATCGGAATTTAAAATAGTGTTTGAATAACTGAAATCCCAGTATTTTAAAAACAATTCAATTGTTTAATTTTATTTATAATGTGTTAAGTGAAGCAGATTGTAATGTAAAAGGTGTGACATTTCATAACTTGTATATTCTGTGTACATTAGTGAATGAATCTGAAGATTTTCCAGGTATGTAATGCATTTAATTTACTTTTGTTGTTGCTTATTATTTATAAGTTTTTATTTATTTATTTATATTTATTTTATTACAGTTTTTATTATTTTTATTTGTAAAATTTTGTTTATCTCATGTTTGTTTGTTTGTCTCATTCACTCTTGTGGCTTACTGTTATGTTTTTATTATAGGTTTCTGATGTTTTTATCACATTATTTGTTGTGGTATTACGTGTACTCTAATTATTTCATTGCCCCGAGTTTCGCAACTGATTTGTCTAAAGTCTAACCAATGTTAGTTTTACTCCTAGTGAAAACTTAAATTGGTATTCCCAAATGGAGATAGGCCTATAAATTCTCTTGTTTCTTATTTTCTTTTAAATAGTAATAGTTTAATAAAGTCACAGTGTAAAGTAACACTGTTAATACTTTTAGTTTCAATTTATTTCTTATAACAAATTATATAGTATAGGTTATATAATATCTTCAAATAAATACACTGCAAGTAGGTTTATTAATATATTAATAGGTTTATCTAGGTGAAAATAAAAGTAATTGCAGTGTATTTATTTGAAGATATTACATAGGAGACCTGCAGGAAACTCAAAACGAGTTACTTACAAAGGATAATATAGGTTATGTATATATAGTATATAATAACAGGTATTTGTACCTGTTATTTTTTTGGAACGCTATTTTCATACCTAGTATTTTAAAATAACAGTTTAGCCCACCTCTAGACGCCAGTGGTACATTTCTAAGCAGCGCCGCTGGGAGCGCTCTTGGCGTGACTACATTTTTCAGGACATTTCCCCGTTTTGTTTTTCTTTTTTAATCCTGCCGGACAGGATTCTTTAACACTAAAAAAGAGGACGTGTCCGGGAAAAAGACGACGTATGGTAACCCTAGATTATTGCCATGATCAGCCGGAGTACTCGCACAATTTGGAAGCGGTGAAAGACAAATCCGGTCGGTTAGGTGTAACTGCTACTGTGAGGTAGAAGAGCTCTACAGGCTGCAATTGCTGACACACAGAACAGTACAACGAATGTTTATCCAAACATCTATGTGATTTTAAGATACCAGCTGCAGGACAGTGGTCGTTTTCCAATCTAAGTGATCGAACATTAGGCCTATCGTCCGTCAACCGCGTCTCGAAGTTGTCTTCACTTGCGAACTGATCGATTGAAAATGAAGTTGCGTCAAAATTGGATTTTTCCAACGTCATCGATAAATCAAATACTGTAGGATACCATTTTAAGTGATACGCCTATATCTTATGCAATTATTTTAATATTGTCTTGATTTATTATCATCTTCACGAGCGCGACAGTCCAAATTTTGGCCTCCATTCGTCTCGGATCCTCGACCGGATGCTCCGAGTTCATCATGATCATCATCATCCGCAAGGATTAAATCAAGGATGGTTTGTTCCGGTTTCCAAGAGGCAAAGTCTAGAGCTGGTCACTCCAGCGCTTCCTCGGACGTCACACACCTCTCCGTCCTACAATGTTTTATTGCCACGCGTTGGGCACCATATACAACGTTAAATTTGTTGTATATGTAGTTTGTTATGCCCCACGTTCTTTGGGAGCCATATACAACGTTAATATATTATATACAAATTTATATGCGTAAATTAATTAATTATTTTTTTATTAGGTCGCAACCCCAAGTTTGGGTGGTCATATACGACTTTATATTTTCTGTGAATTTATGATTGTAAATGTTGATTGTTCAAATAACTAAATTACCTTGATTACTATGATTGACAATTCTTTATCAGTTTAAATAAATTGTTTATTATTGATGCTAAATATATCTGCTCATAGGACTTTATCATGTAAGGTATGATAATTAATTGTATTCCATTCTAAGAAGTTTTCCATAACTGTAGGTTTTTACTACAGATCTTGCTTACTGCTCCAGGACGGGCATACCATATATGATGATACACTCTGATATCACTGAACTTTAATACGTCCCGCGCTCTGGAGCACCATATGTAAACAGGTGTTTTGGGTCAATAACAATTATGTGACTCAGACACTATGAACTTTTGTGAACAATACAAATTTATTATATATATTCAATGTCATTTAAATTCTGAAACAAAGTTAGCGTTTCTATACTACACATTAAAATACACAATGCTGTTATATTGCCTCTAACATCTATGAACATCTACAAATCAATATAGGTTAATTAATGACTTTATAAATTTCAATATATCCTACTCTATGGATTCATATTTCTCAATTTGCGTTACTTAGAGCAATTAAATTAATTAGAGCAATTAGGGTTTGGGTATAGTCAACTCAGTGGCGCGTTCTTTTTGAGTGGCAGGACAGTGGCAACCTAATCTAATGATACATGAATAATAATAATTTACTTGGTGTTTGTATCCGATTTGCGGTGACTAACTGCGTAGCTCCTCATTCTGCGACGAGGTCCAGGCTGTAGATAAGACGATTAATCTACTCCGCGTCATTGAATTGTGATACACCAACTCCACTTCACTTGACACTCCGTCAACGACACTATTTGTTCCACATTTTATTCGGATACTCGCAAAAATGACTAATAGCGTTAATTCGAATATTACTTCATTGTCTAAAAACACTTTCGCGTGCGGTTTCTCTGTCACTCTCGGTGTACATGTGCAATAGTTTATGCCGCGTTCAATTAGAGCGATTGTGCCATTTATAATGTATTTTATTATGCAAATATAAATGGTTTTATTTGCATTTTAGTGAGTTAATTCGTGGCACGATCTCACTATATTGTCCCATGTCACTTACGTCACGGTAATGTGATATATTGTCAATACTGAATTACACGCATTCGATTCTTAAAACTGGATATTTATAATCACAAAGTCTGATTGTACTTAACTCGACATTGTCTTAGTATTAACTTCCACGATCTAACGAATTCTATTAACGCACGGGTTAGTTCTACAGTTTTACATAGTTTCTGACACGCTCCCGAACGATCTATCTGCTTGTATCAATACACTTTACTACAGTCCATCTGAAAGACTCTGGTTGATTGATACCGAAATAAAATAGACTGACGAAAATTGAAAATCGACTGAACTGAGATTTAAAATAGACTGAACTCTCCAAATCGACTGAACTGAGATTGACAGTTTGAAAATTGAAAATCGACTGACCTCTCCTTCTCTGCGAACACCTAATTTTATTTCTTCAGCAACACGACTCCCTCCACGGATAGCATACCCTTACTACTATCACTGTCATGATTGGCTTCACGCTTCCGATTCTGCGAAGACTCCTCCTAGATACTCTGACTGGGGTCTCTAGTCTACTTCCCATTAGCTCTTCACCCTCGTCTCCATGTTGACGTCTTCTTAACACCCGCCTTTGCCGAATTCCTTGTTCCTGATAGGTCAGTCAAGACCCCTCTCTAAAAGTCTTGCTGTCCATACCACCTCCACGTATGACGACGGACCTAATTACACGGTTGTCTTATGCGATTGTCTTACGTTCCCTCTTGTCCTTTCCAAGCGATTTCCGTTATGCGATTTTCTTACGTTCCCTCTTGTCCTTTCCAAGCGATTTCCGTTCAACACGTGTGTACCATACCTCGGGTGAGTCGAATCGCCGTATTGTCCACGACTTCCCTTGTTACGTTCACACGCTGATGGTGGTCATCTTCTAGGAACTAACATCTGCTCTGCAGCCCTCCAAGATGCTCCGTATTCCGTGCCAGTAAGCAAGTTACCCGCTGTGCGGCTATGCATGTTCTTTTGTTCTTAATTGCATCCGCTCGTAGACGGCCTTTGTGAAAAATGTTATGTCCATGTGCAGCCGCTAACTCACACGTGTATGTCGAAAATGTTGGCGTCCCCTTAGTACACGCTTTGTCGGTAATTGTGACGAAAAGACATAGTCTTTTGTTTCTTTGTTATTGTAGCCTTTTGCGCTTATGTCGTTCACTCACGTCCAACATCTGCTGTGTGCTGAGGCATTGTCTTTCTTAAGTCATTGTCTAACGGCGGCCGTTTGGCTACAACATGCATCACTCTTGACAGTTGACGCCCGCTACAGTGCCGTTTACTCAAAAAAAATTCTCTACTGTAATTGCTTCACAGTCCCTTCAGCTTGTAGTTCCATAGTTGTTTGGGGATGCGGCAGTCATCCATTCGGCAAAAATGTTCCCACCAATTCAGCCGATACTGGGCAATCCTGTCGAGAATACTCATCCAGTTCCTTCTCTGTTTCTTCTATGACCTTCCAAGTTAATATTTTTAAAAGTGCTTTCCTAATTTCATCAATGGAGTCTTCCTACCGTTTCCCACCGGCCGTTTTCCTTAAGCGTACGTTCGGGAATTCTTTCCACGTGGCCAGCCCATATCTAGATTTATTATACACATTTGATATTTTTCTTATGTTTTTACTTTCTTTGTGAACAATATTAAACATATTACGAACCGATGACTGACCTGCATTAATTCAATGCCCACTTTCGAATTTCAATCTTACTTCCATGTTCCTGTATATGGAAGGAACATGTTCATGTACTTCGAAAAGTGTCTGTGTGTCTGTCTGTAGATTTTTTTTCTATGGCAAACGATAACAGCCGCAAATTCAAACAGAATCAAATAATTTTTTGCATACAGCCCTGATTTGTAGAGTACTCACGACCTATTGTTTTTGGTGAAGATCGGTTAAGGGAAAGGGGTAGTTTACCTGCAACGGTTTTTATTTATCAAGGGTAATTTTGTTTGTTTGGCAAACGATAACAGCCGCAAATTCAAACAGAATCAAATAATGTTTCGCATACAGTCCTGAATTGTAGAGTTCTCAAGATCTTTTGATTTTGGTAAAGATCAGTTAAGGGAAAGGGGTAGTTTACCTGCAACGTTTTATGTTTTAACAAGGGTATTTTCTATGGCAAACGATAAGAGCCGCAAATTCAAACAGAATCAAATAAGTTTTTGCATACAGCCCTGATTTCTTGAGTACTAAAGACCTATTGTTTTTTGTGAAGATCGTTTAAGGGAAAGGGGTAGTTTACCTGCCACGTTTTTTGTTTTCTCAAGGGTATTTTGTATGGTAAACGATAACAGCCGCAAATTCAAACAGAATCATATAATATTTTGCATACAGCTCTGAATTTTAGAGTTCTCAAGACCTGTCGTTTTTGGTGAAGATCGGTTAAGGGAAAGGGGTAGTTTACTTGCAACGGTTTTTTATCAAGGGTAATTTTACTTCCATGTTCTTAAGGAAATGGTTTATGGTGATGGCAAAAAAAATCGTGTTCGAGATTATTGCAGAATATGATTGTACTACACTCAAAACATGAAAAAAAGTCATTTTTCGAAAAGTGTCTGTGTGTCTGTCTGTGTGTCTGTCTGTCTGTGTGTCTGTCTGTAGATTTTTTTCTATGGCAGACGATAACAGCCGCAAATTCAAACAGAATCAAATAATGTTTCGCGTACAGCCCTGAATTGTAGGGTTCTCAAGATCTGTTGATTTTGGTAAAGATCGGTTAAGGGAAAGGGGTAGTTTACCAGCAACGTTTTATGTTTTAACAAGGGTATTTTCTATGGCAAACGATAACAGCCGCAAATTTGGACATCAATTTGCTTCCTGTGGATCGCTGGGCAGTGTAACTGCACGTGTTTACAGAGGAACGATTCATAGACAGACTTTTCGTCTTTAGGGAATGAACCCTCTGCAAGATGCTGAGGGTCCATGAGTGACTTCGGAGCGCTCCTTCTTTTTCGCGTGTTTGTTCTGTGAAACATACACTGTAGATTCGCAGTTTTACTCTAAGCAACGCTCAATAGGAAATGTTGAAAATTTTTGTCCACGGTGTACCCTCATACACACTAAACCTGCTCTGATGTTTTAATTACGGACTTCATAATATTAAAACTTTGGAAACTTGAGCACTACTTAATGGAGATCAATCATTAACTTATACAAGCCATTAAGTTTATGCATATTTTTTATATATATGTGTACAACGTTATCGGCAACAAAGAAGTAGTTTTTGTTAAAATTCCTTCCCAGGATATTTGGCCGTAGTCCAATGTTTTCTACAAAACCAGACGTTTCGGCAATGCCATCGACTTCCATCATCAGTGAAAATCGAATGCGATAACGTGAGGTGGTATACGTTAGTGACCACAGTACTGTGGTTAAGGCTGAAGCAGTAAGTAGAAAGAAGTAGTTTCTATGGTAATATTTCATTTCGAAAATGATTTTAAATATAAATCTTAGAATATGGAAGTCATGTATGGTTCTCCATACCGATTTTTTTCTGTGGTAAACGATAACAGCCGCAAATTCAAACATCAAATGATGTTTTGCATACAGCCCTGTATTGTAGAGTTCTCAATACCTATTGGTGTTGGTGAAGATCGGTTAAGGGAAAGGGGTAGTTTACCTGCAACGTTGTATGTTTTAAAAGGGGTTTTTCTATGGCAAACGATAAGAGCCGCAAATTCAAACAGAATCAAATAAGTTTTTGCTTACAGCCCTGTTTTGTTGAGTACTAAAGACCTATTGTTTTTGGTGAAGATCGGTTAAGGGAAAGGGGTAGTTTACCTGCCACGTTTTTTGTTTTATCAAGGGTATTTTATATGGCAAACGATATTGCCGCAAATTCAAACAGAATCACATAATATTTTGCATACAGCCCTGGAATGTAGAGTTCTCAAGACCTGTTGGTTTTGGTGAAGATCGGTTAAGGGAATAGGGTAGTTTACCAGCAACATTTTATGTTTTATCAAGGGTAATTTTTTTTCATGACGAACGATAACTGCCGTACATTAAAACAGAATCAACTACTCTTCTGCATACCTTTTTGAATTATACAGAACTCAAGGTCTGTTGATTTTGTTGAAGATCGGTTAAGGGAAAGGGGTAGTTTACCTGCAACATTTTATGTTTTATCAAGGGTGTTTTCTATGGCAAACGATAAGAGCCGCAAATTCAAACAGAATCAAATAATTGTTTGCATACAGGCCTGAATTGTAGAGTACTCAAGACCTGTCGTTTTTGGTGAAGATCGGTTAAGGGAAAGGGGTAGTTTACCTGCAACGGTGTTTTATCAAGGGTAATTTTTTTTCTATGGTAAACGATAGCCGCAAATTCAAACAGAATCAAATGATGTTTTGCATACAGCCCTGTATTGTAGAGTTCTCAATACCTATTGGTGTTGGTGAAGATCGGTTAAGGGAAAGGGGTAGTTTACCAGCAACATTTTATGTTGTAACAAGAGAAATGTTTCCATGACGAACGATAACTGCCGCACATTCAAACTGAATCAAATATTTTTTTGCATGCATCCCTGAATTGTAGAGGACGGAAGGTCTATTGATTTTGGAGAAGATCGGTTAAGAGAAAGGGGTAGTTTACCTGAAACATTTAATGATTTAACAAGAGTAAAGTACTTAATTTTTATAAAAAAAGTATCCTGATAAGAAGCTCATAGTAATCCACTGTAGAAACGTAGATGAAATAGCTATAAATGAAGAGGTTAGGTGAACGGGGTGGGGGTAATTTTCTATTAATAAAAATTATAGCTGAAGGTGGAGGGGAAAATTTTTTATATGTGTACTACGTTATCGGCAACAAAGAAGTAGTTTTTTGTTAAAATTGCTTCCCGGGCTCTTTAGCCGTAGTCCAATGTTTTCTGCAAAACCAGACTTTTCGGCAGTGCCATTGACTGCCATCATCGGTGAAAATCGAGTGCGAAAACGTGAGGTGGTATACGTTAGTGACCACAGTACTGTGGTTAATGCTGAAGCAATAAGTAGAAAGACGTAGTTTCTATGGAAATATTTCATTTCGAATATGATTTTAAATATAAATCGTAGAACATGGAAGTCATGTATGGTTCTCCATACCGATATTTTAAGGGGACCTCACAAATGCCAGGGCCGCCACTGCATCGATTTTCACGACTCGTAGTTTTTCATCATCGATTTTTCTAAACTGGCTTCCCCAAAGTTCTGTTACAAATGTTAATTATTGTATTCATTCGAAGAACTGACTTTAATTGTGGCGACCGCTTCAGTTCGGTCGTATCTCTTCGTTTGCCAGACGTAGCTCTTTTTTAAATATACAAACAGGTTTATTACACAGCATTAGGATATACGTTTGAAATATGAGATATAGGAAAATCAATTCAGTCAATAAATATCTCTTAAAAATATTTTAATAACGCGTATTTTTATTGTTTTATTACCGTTTACTTTAATGGGACTGATTTCAGTATGTTATCACGCATTTTTCAACCGCTTTAAAGGTAGTAATGTTGATTAGTCTTAAGTTTTTTCTTTTGTTTAAAGCCGACCCGACCCCGGACCCCCCCCCCAATGCCAAATATTAGATACGCCATTGGACCGTGTACGGTAAATTTTTCAGTTGCATCTAAACGTGTTGTTTTTAAACCATCGAAATACAATTTGACAGTTTCCAGTCTGAAGGTATAGTCCTTCCAGTCTGACCTATTTTACCAGCTTTCCTGGATCTGTATTTCTTTACATTTTTCATCTATATATCTATATATATATATATATATATATATATATATATATACATGTATTACATATTAAATAAATATTCAAACTATTAAATAAATATTCAAACATTACCTTATTAAATATCGCAATAATATATACACAAAGTTACAAATAAAATAATACTGTTTTATTTTTTCAAAATGTCAATTTTTATAAAATAAAAGAATTAGAACGCCAAGTTCTAGAGATAATTGGCAACTCTGTTGTACATTTAGGAATACTCTAAAATACATAATGCTTTACGTTAATTTTGTTTAATACTTCGCTCATTTTATTTAGAAAACAACAATGAGCACACGCAAACGATAAACGCACAATGAAAGATGTTAAAAACTACGCCAAAAACAAATTGTGTCAGCTGTTTAAAAGTCTATTATATTTATAATTGTAACCAGAGTGCATTGTACACAATCGTATATCGACAAGAAAGCATTTTGTGACGACTAAACCCGAGACGTACCCGTAAAGCAAGCGAATACACGGCCCGAAGTATACTCGGGATCCGTCCACTAGCGAAAGTATACTCGGGCTTAGACCAGAAACTTAAATAGTAAAACATAGTTCTCAGAAGACAGTTTGGCCCCCACTACGTAAAACAGACAGAATCAAATTTATACCTGAAATAAAACAAAAGAACGAAGATTATAAAGTTGCGGCTCTTTTATAAATGTACGGTACCTCTCACTACCTAAGTGTAATGTGACTTTGTGTCAGTTTACTAATTGTATAAGAAGACAGTCATTTATAGAATACGTGTAACTTATTGGGCCGCCGCAAAATTTATGTTCTTGTTTTAGGATCCCACCAACTCAACGATGTTGGGGTTGGGGACCACTTTGGAGGGTCATCACACTAAAGGCCGCGAGTTAATCGGTTTTGCAGTTTTAAAATAACACGTTTCAGCGGTAGTAAATCTCTGGAAGTTTTACTGAAATCTCTCCAAACAGATTTACTAAAGATGCCTGTTCACAGGATTGCTAAAAATCCATATAAGTAACAGAGCATAATAAAAATGCATAATTAAATTTTATTAACAGAGCATATTAAATTCAGCATAATAGTTTTTAATAACGACAATTTTTTTTTTTTCTTTTGCGTAAAGATAGATTTTTCTGTGTTTCTTGTATTGATGGCGTGTGTGTAGACAGTAATTCTGATTGTTATATGGATTCTATTTTTATGCTAAATTTTATAAAATATTTGTATACATTTTATAAGGGTAGATAATAATTTTGCATGTCTATAAAACATTTACTGAAATATAATTCGTTAATAAAAGGTTTGGGAAAACGATGCACCTGCCTACAGGTCGGTTATATCTGGCTCCTTCAAGCGGATATTGGTGTAACAACACAAATGAAAAACCGATCGATTAAATTGATATGTTACGACGGTCTACTCGATCGTCGTAGGTACAGTGGAAACAAAATAAGTACAAGACACCGCAAACATTGTTCGGAAGTCTTCTGGTGCTTCAGGATAGGCCAATCTAATCAATCTGTCGATACTTGCTTCAAACTCTTGAAGACTCTCCCCGGAACGTTGTCGTCTTGTTCTCAACTGAGCGTAGTACACCTCTCGCAAATGTTTATCACCGTAGCGTAATTCTAGAACTTTTATCAACTCGGCATAGATATTCTGGCTGTCAGGTGGCACTTTCTGTAGTAGTTCTGCCGCGGGTCCTTTTAATGCGAGAACGAGTGAAACTGCCTTGTCTTTCTCCGTCCAATTATTTGCGCATGCAGCAGCTTCGAATTGGCGTAAATACGTCGCCCAGTGCGTGCTTCCATCAAAGGTTGGGGCCTTGACATGAACTGTCCCAACCGCAAGCGAGGTGACCTTCTCTATTGACTTATTTTCTGTGTCTTTCTCCGTCTTTATCATTGGTACAGTCTGTTCACAAAGTTGTTTTGGTTGTAACTTCAGGCACTGCTCGACTTCGTTTTTAATCTGCTCTTTTATATTTGTAATCGAGTCTTCTGTTTTTGTTGACATAGCTTTTTCCACACTCGTGACTGATTTTTCTACTTCAGCTATTTTATTAGACATCGATTCTTCAACATTCGGGACAGATTTTTCTACTTCAGCTATTTTTAATGTCATTGATTCTTGTACCGCCGATATTTTAGTAACTTGTTTATTAAGCTCACTTCGTAGGAGACCCAATTCTGCGGTACTATGTTCTTGCATCTGTTTCTGCTCCTGTATTAATGCTTTGATGTCTTCTGTTTCACGCTTCCGTTCCTCTGTCTCTAGCATTAGTGCTTGCTGACGTTCCTCGGCCTCTGGTCTTTCTTGTCTTCGTTCTTCTTTTTGTCGTCTTTCTGCTTCTTCCGCCTCCTGTCTGCGTTTCTCATCCTATCGTTTTTCTGCTTCTTCCTGTGTCTGCCGCAGCAGTGTTTGTAAAGCTTCCATCATCTGACTGGGATCCATGTTTACCGATTAATTACGAATCACACTCGTCTTGTACAAAGTGTCCACTGTTTCCACTGTTAACCGTTTTATCCCAGTTCTGACACCACTGTTACGACGGTCTACTCGATCGTCGTAGGTACAGTGGAAACAAAATAAGTACAAGACACCAGTTAAGTCACTAATTACCAGCTTTAATTTCCACAGTTAACAGTTCGTAATTAACAACACAGTCTCTACAACAAATCAAATAAAAATTGTTCACACGCAATAAAATGTCCACTAAAATTAAACACAATTGTATTACAATTACCGTCCGATTATAAAACACAACACTTAACTAATAACCACTTGAACGCGCACAGTAATTTCACCCGACAATAACTCTCGAACCGCGCTGTCAGTACATCGCACTATTACTGAAACTTAAGGCCGCTGCCGCCATGTATTTATAGCCGCCGAAAATCTAGACGATTCCTAATTGCGTCGTAGCGTCCATATGAACTACGTAATTAACTGCGGCCTTGACACAGTCCGCACGGCTGGCGGCATCGAGAAGACTCTCGCAAATGCGTCTACAAGCACGTACGCCACACACAGTAGAGCGAGATTCTTCTGGCACATTCGACAAACACGTAGATTGTTCTGTGATGTCGTAACAATATTATAGTTATTGTGATAAGAGTTTGATAAGCGAATGCGATAGAAAGTACCATGACGTGGACACATATCGTGATTAACGTTGTTTTATTTGAACGAAAAAGTTTCAAGCAGCAAAAATAAAAAGATACGAATTCTGGGAGGTCGAAAATTTGTCAAAATTTATAACTGAGCGGTGTTGGCTTCGCTCCAAGCCCAGAGCGCAATGTACCCTCCTCAGTGCTGGTATTGATTGTGCGCTTTGCGATTCTCCCCTTTGTGAGAAATTTTGTGCTGTAGGTCAGTACGAAATGATAAGCGTTAGGAAACGCGGCGTTCCTCGGGTGGGCGCAGGCGCAGGTGCGGGTGCGCGTACCGATTAATCGCACATAGGTCAAGGACGGGCCGTAGTCTCAGCTGTGTTAACGGAAGTTTAAACTTCCACTCACCACTTCCACTTAGTGAAATCATAAGAAATATACAAAATCCGTTGTTTGGAATACGCTCAGTTTATTGTGAATTGATGCAGAACAGTAGTAGTGCTCTAAGAATAATGATCTAGCCAATGTCTGTATTTAATAGTTCTGATGGGATACAGAATTAAAGAAAATAAATAAATAATTAAAACTTACAGTGTGAACCATTTCCTATTTTGGAACACTGTTACTCAGACTGCAAAGTATGAAGAATGCTGATGAAATTATGACGTGTATTAAGTATTTGTAGTGTAAACGATGAGGTTGAAGTGTGTCTCCTGTTACACCTCTAGTTCTGAATGTTTGTATCAGGTGCCTACCAAACTGTGAGAGGTATGTGTTCTCTGTTCAGTGTGTTAGTTTAGGTTGTTCTAGTTTTCAAAGTTAGACCAGAAGTGTGTATTTGTGTCCTTGAGAATGCTGAGAGTGACAATTTCAGTCTTACGTTTTTCTGTACAGATTCTGGACTTATTGTGCAGGCAGAAACTTGTAAATTAAAGCTGCAGTCAACATTCTTGCAAGAACTACATTGGTTGTTATTTTTGATTATATTTGTTTATATAATTATATTTTTGCTTTGTTTACATGTTTGTAACACTTTGTTAAGTGTTACATTCATTAACTTTGAAGTTCCCTCAGAATTAATAAATTTATGTTTATTTTTCCCTTAATTGAAATCGCAGCGTCTCCTGCAGTCAAAGTTCTTGCAAGAACTACATTAGTTGTTATTTTTACTTCATGTTTATATATTTGTAACACTGACGTTCATTAACCTTGAAGTTCCCTCAGAATTAATAAATTTGTGTTTATTTTTCCCACAATTGAAATTGCATTGTCTCCAGCTGAAAATATGGTCTCAACCAGTGGTTCCCAAAGTAGGGCCCGCGACAATGTTCAGACACTTTTAAGAAAAAATAGAATATACCGTAATTTTTTCCGATTTTTTTATGCTCTAAAATCTAAATCTAAATTTTACAATCTTAAAACAATTAGTAGAAGATTCCAGTATTTTTTTGTTCAATATAATTGTTATTGTAATAGTAATTTCAAACTAATGGCTTTAATAATGTCTTTAAATCATGTCGTGTAGCAGATCTGTTTGTCAGCCGAACTGACTAGACCTCTCTCTTACAGTACAAGAAAAAGATTCACTGACAGAACTTTCAACTGACAGTTCATTAAAATTATAGTTTTCGCAATTATAGCTAGCTGACGTCTGGTTATATGTAATGACTGACTATCCTGAACTCGCAGAAAAAGCTTTGACGTGTTTAACTATGTTTCCCTCTATTATGTGAACAGTCTCCTGCTCATGTACGTGAAGTCAAAGTTAAGAAATAAACTTGATATCGAGAGTTACTTAATATTGAAATTAAACCCAATATTGCAGAGCTAATTGTGCAAAAGCAGCTTCATTGTTCATATTAAACTATGTTTGATATCATTATTATTTATAATTTTGCAAGTTAAGAGAATTCTGATTTTATTACATTTTAATTAAAATATAAGAGTTTCAATCATATTTACTGTTTGTTTTATTTCAGAACTCAGATGGGGTCCGTGAATTTTTAAATTATTTGTGGGGGGTCCGCGGACTGAAAAGTTTGGGAACCACTTCTCTAAACTATCTAAATAATATAATATATTGTTACTGATATTATTTAAGCAGTAATTTATAATTACATAATATTCATTATTAATATAAGTAATAATATATTACTTAAATGTATAAGTATATGGTGCTACACTGTGTAGAATTATAGTCTATGCAAAAACTGTAGTCTGTCTTGTAATCAGTTTTAAATATATAAGAACTTCAACTCAAGTTAAATTGCAAGTATATCTGTTGATAAACACAAATTGTCCATAGCTGTGTAGTCATATTGTACACACACACAAACGCGCATGCACACGCGCCACACGTTTGTCTGCTCACATGTCCACATTCACACAGTATGTGCAGTGAAATTAAAAAATATTTATTTAAAAATCTGTACATAATATGTGTGGTGTGATTTTTCCTCTTTTAAATAAACTGACTTTAATGTAAACTGAAAATATAAAATAATACTTGAAACTTTTTATTTATTTCATTTTTTTTGCTTTTCTTATATGAATATTTTGTATATTAAAATAAAATAAATATACTGTCACTTTGTGCCCAGTAGGCGGTTATAATGTAGTTGAAAATTTGCGTTACATTTTTAATGTAGAAAACTAAAGTAGAATGTTATGACAGCAAACGGACATTTCCGGATGAATTACCGAAATCTCTCCAAACAGATTTACTAACGATGCCTGTTCACATGATTGCTAAAACTCCATATAAGTAACAGAGCATAATAAATATTAAATTCAGCATAATAGTTTTTTATAACGACCATTTTTTATAATTACCATTATGTTCCATAAGGAAATGGAAGTATGGTGATGGCGAAAAAAATCGTGTTCGAGATAAGGGCTGATTCTGATTGTACTGCCCTCAAAATATGAAGAAATGACATTTTCTGGAAAGTGTCTGTGTATAGAATTTTTTCTGTGGTGAACGATAACTGCCGCAAATTCAAACAAAATCAAATAATTTTTTGCATATGTGCCTGTGTTGTAGAGGACTCAAGGCCTATTGATTTTGGTTAAGATCAGTTAAGGGGAAGGGGTAGCTTACCTGTAACGTTTTATGTTTTAACAAGATTAAAGTACTTTATTTTCATAAATAAAGTATCCTGAAAAGAAGGTCATAATAATCCACTGTAGAAAGGTAGATGAAATGTCTATAAATGAAAAGGGGAGTTGTAGGAGGAGGGGATAATTTTTTGTATGTGTACTACGTTATCGGCAGCAAAGAAGTAGTTTGTTGTTAAAATTCCTTCCCGGGCTGTTTAGCCGTAGTCCAATGTTTTCTGCAAAACTAGACGTTTCCGCAGTGCCATCGACTGCCATCATCATTGAAAATCGAGTGCGCTAATGTAAGGTGGTATATGTTAGTGACCACAGTACTGTGGTTAAGGCTGAAGAAAGAAGTAGTTTCTATAGAAACATTTCATTTTGAAAATTATTTTAAATATAAGTCTTAGAACATGGAAGTCATGTATAGTTCTCCATACCGATTTTTTCTATTTCTTTTGCAAAAAGATAGATTTTTCTGTGTTTCATGTATTGATGACGTGTGTGTTGATAATAATACTGATTGTTGTATGGATTCTATGTTTATGCTAAATTTTACAAAATAATTGTATAAATTTTATAATGGCAGATAATAATGGTATCTACACATGAAATATTTCTGAGAGTAGTTTGTTCTTAGAGCCCATTAACAGTAGAGAGTGTATTCTCTCCTAGATTAATTTGCAACTTTCACTTTCACATATTGTGTGGAAGGGAAAGAATGATATGGCATAGAGAACGATAGTATTGTGTCTGAATTGAAAATGTATTGCAGTATCAGTACAGGCAGATGTTTCTACCATAAGTAATCTCTGCCTTCTTGCACCAAGAACTGTTAGGGCAATAATTGTAGTTTACTTACTGACTGTGCATAGGCTTATATAAAATTTACCAAAGTTTTCTGTTCAGTGAAAACTATAAGACTTTTAAGTTTGCTACTGAAATTATACGTACTATAAAATTTAACTTATATGTAATTGACTTCCTTATTTCCTTTTACCTCTTGGGGGATGGGAGGTAGCGCTACAACAAAAGATTTTCATGATTCAGTTCCCCAATGTTACCTTTCTAGGCCATTCTCCATGTGATTCCGGGTCTACCAGATTTCTTCTTTCCCTGTGGAACCCACTTTGTACCCTGACAACTGGTGGGTGCCACATTAGGGTTTGTTAGCACCTTTTTGTGCTACTTACTAAGATATCTCCCCACATTACAGGCTCTAGAAACACCGGAGTTGGAAAAGTGTAACGTTTAAAGAGTGTGAAACCATGATGATATGATCAGCCTGTAAACAGCAGGTTATCTGAAAAACCAGAATTTACAGGTGGCAGTATAGTTTGGGTCAGCTGTCCACCCAATCAATGTTTCCATCATTTAGTGCAGTGTAAATGATGTGTGTGTGTGTCCATTTTTGTCTCATTTTCGAAGTAATTGATAGATGCGTTTTGTTTCAGACATGTTGACCAGTAGAGAAGAGCACTGGTGGCTGGTATGGACAGATGCGATACTGATATTGTGATAAACTGTTCAGAATGGAATCTCTAGGGATGCCAGGAGGAACAATGCAAGAACGCCACTGTTTGGAACTGTTTTCCTGGAGCTTGGATGTCGAGTGGTGTGGTCTTATACTGCCGTTGAGTAGTCGTAATTTTGGTACTGTTGTTGCTTCGGCACCCCATGATGAAGATATTGATTGGGCTGAATTTGCGGAGAGTATTGGTCTAGTATGCCGTGTCTCATCTCAGTCTGCATCATCGGGATTTACATTCAGTGTAGGAGCAGGTATTGATTATTACATATGTGTGTGTGCGTGCGTGCGTGCAATTCACCACATCCGTAACCAACCATAAAGCTATTTATCTAGTCATTAATATGATTAATTTGATCGCCCCACAAAACTCATCACTTCATTCATCCAACATGCAACCGGTTTTTTTTTTTTTTTTTTTTTTTTTTTTTTTTTTTTTTTTTTTTTAAATAGGTTTTGGCTTTATGAAAGTGGTTAACTCTGTGGCTGATTGCTCCATACGTACCTGCTTCCTACTTTGTCTGTCTCAAACATAAGTGTGCAGAGAAGTAAATTTGATGTCTTACTTGTTATAGTGAAGGTGGCCGGAGTAGTGATTTTGCTCGGCCTAGGAGGATACCTGTGCTATAAATTCTGCAAATTCTGGGACCTTGGTTACTTGAGGACAAATGAATTGACAGGCGCAGTAAATGATTCAGACTCACCACAGCCCCCGCAACCACCAAGTGTAACATCACCGACACCCAGTGCTTTGTCATCAGCTCGTTTAATCACAGGTCTTCAGGGTGATCCAAATGTACGAACTCACCAGTTTCTAAATTTTCAGGTACTTATTTATTTTCTTAGCATTGTTTGTAGCTGTATATTTTAAAACTGACACTGTGTTATTTATGTTAAAGCACTTGGGGGGGGGGGGGTATTAATTGTCCATATAGAAAAATTAAGCTTTTAATGGGATGTCCTCGTTTCTTGATCAAGAATAGAACATGTATTCAGAATGTGCTTGTTATATATGAACTAACCTAGACAAAAGCAGTGTAAGGGAAAAACATACAATTTGTAGATTATTTGGTTCATTTGTAAAGTTATATACAGTCGTCATACATTTACAAGTAAATCATCTAAATTGATGTACTTTACTGTTATGACTCTGAGTTTTATCGGTTCACACACACACAACATATAACATGTAACTTTTTATTTTTTCTATATAGTTATATACAGTTATGAGGATTGCATGGATCATGATCTTACAACAGTGAAATAATTACTTTTGAGTAGCAAAACCAATAGGATTAAGGAGCGCTGTGGTTGGTCATGGTTACAACCAGTCACTGTACCATGAGTATACGTGAGTGGGAAGCTTTATCAGTTTAAGTGTTATCAAATTGTTTACCATGTCACTAAAGATGATTACCATGGTACAGTCAAAATGTCTAGCTGCATGGATCTTGGCCTACTTGTCCAGAGAGTTTAACAGTAATTGACACTAGCTGTAAAAGCGTATATTTATCAAAACCATCTGTCATAACTGTCCTGATAATATGAATGCTAAGCTAAGTTGTATGGTGGATTAAATTCTCTTCAAGATTTTATGTAAAATAGAATATGCCCAGCACCTGGACTTTGTTCTATGTCATCCAGATCTTCATTCATAACTGTTGGCTTCTAATCCAAAATAACCAGATATAGGCTACGTATATCTATTGATAGGCCTCCTGTCTGTTTCTTCCTTGAATCAGATTTTTGATTTCTATTAATGCATACTAGTTTGCATGTCTCTTTGGCAAGTTTGTGGTAAGCTTTTCTTAACATATGACACAGGCGTACCAATAACGACAATCACCTGCTTACATATGCTAGTTTTGTGTCATTTTATGACTATACTTCTGACTGGTCATTGATTGCAACACGAAGAGTAATGTTAAACAAACTAGGCAGCAAATCCCTCTGCATTTTGACTCCACGATGGCACATCTTACAAGTATGTATCCCCTCCATAGTTGTATGGGTGCTATTGTGTCATATGAAGATATTGAATAAACAAAGAGCATTTGGACAGATTGATCAGAGTTGAATTGGATAATCAAGAAACTGAATAAGTGAAGCAATTTTGTACTGAGGAGTTTGATTGTGAAAGATAGTAGATATGTGTCAGGGTAACACTTCCTAAACACACTTTTTATAATAAAAGGTTGTATTTAGATGTTAGAAAGACTCTGTACAGAATACCTTATTTTATAGAAGTGAAACCTGGACCATGCAAAGAAGAAGGTAGTGCATTTAGAGGCAGCAGAAGTGTGGCTGTGGTAAAGGATGATAAAACAAGTTGGATAGAGAGAAAACCAGTCATCAAAATTTAATAGAATTATAAGAAGAAAATATAGCTGGGTAACATGATTGATAATGAAGAGTCCATAAACACAACAATACATGACAGAGTACAAATAGGAAATAGGGCATATTATGGTAACAGCAGACTATTGAGAAGCAAACACATTAGTGACAACACAAAAATTATAATAGAAAGATCAATTGCTGCTTATGGAGGTGAGGTATGGACATTAGCAAAAAAAAGAACAAGGAACACTGAGAAGGTTTGAAAGAAAGATTGTACGATGCGTTTATGGCCTGGTTAAGGAAGATGGTGAATGGAAAATAAGAAATAACCAGGAGATAGATGAGCTATAGTAGCGTGAGGACATTGTGAGATTTTTAAAGGTCAACAAATAGAACGGTTAGGTCAGGTCACCTGGAATGGATGGATGATCAGTGTATCGCAAAGAAAATCCTGAGGACACAGGTGTATAAAAGCACAAAGAGGCGTCAACTGATAAGGTGGTTGGATGATGTGCTGGAAGATCTTAGAAGAATGGATGTGAGGTGGTTATACTGAGATGGCAATGGATAGGAGACATCGGAGAAGACTAGTACTGGAAGCCAGGGCTCACATTGGGCTATAGTGCTAGAGAAGAAGAAGAAGATAAAAATAAAATGCATTCAAAAAAAGGAAGTAGACAAACAAGTTAAAGGGAAAGAGGAAGATAAGCTTTGTAGTATATGTGTTCAGACATAATTATTGTCTGTGAGAAGACAAGGAGAGGATATTACTATGTCAATTTATGGTGTATGATAGGATTTGCAAGGTAGCAAGGACAGGAGTTTCTGGCTATAGCAACAAGTTCCATTTAGATGAAGAAGACTTACAGTTAATTCTGAATCATACAGGAACATAAGTTTATCTCAAAACTGATGGCTGGTTCTTGTCATTGTCTAAGCTAGTTCATCTTGAATTTATCAAGCAGTCACAATCCAAATGATGGCCCATTGTCTCCTCTCATTTGAAAAACCATTTGCCTCTTATGAATTGGCCTTACTTTGCTGTATCAAGAAACCTGCAGTATGACATATTTGGTGTTTCCACTCCTTATTGTGAAGACGTTACAGTCTGCTAATGTGTTATCATTTATGTTTAAACTTAGGTGTGTGTGTTGTGTATTGTCCTCTCATTTTATAATTTTTTTTTCAGACGAAGTACTTTGGACCAGTCAACTTCAATCAAGATAACCATAATAACGGTGCTGAAAGTTCTGACAGTCTACAATGGGACGCAAGTGTGAGTGTTATATTAACAGTGGGTCAGTCAGTGAACGTTGATAACCATTTTATTTAGTATTCTTATAAATGCCAGCACTTTTCAAAACCAGTCTCTTTTGCCATGAAATTTTAGTGAAATGACCTTAGGCTGGGTGTTTCACTTAGTTGTCCCATCCATACGTTGGCTGTCATAGGAGTCATATTTGTGGAATAGGAGTTAGGTCTAGAAAGTTTATACAGTTGTCTTTTTCTATTTTATTATCTATTTTCTATTATACAACTGTATAAACTTTCTAGACCTAACTATCACCAAAACAAACAATACACACACATATAAAATCTACAGAAAACCAACCACAACTGACATGGTCATCCACAATACATCAAATCATCCAACACAACATAAACATGCAGCTTTTAACCACATGGTACAAAGACTCACTAAAATACCAATGAATAAACAAGACTATAAAGAAGAACTTAACACCATAAAATACATAGCCCTAAATAATGGCTACAACCAGGATTTAATAAACAAATTACATAGGCAAATCCAAAACAAAAACAACAAACCACAAAATAAAAACAACACACAACAATACAAACACATCACACTCACATACTACAACTCTAACACACACAGAATTGCCAACACATTCAGAAAATACAACTACAAAATAGCATACAGAACCAACAACACCATCAAGAGGTATATCAACAGCACAAACAAAAACACTGACATATACAACAAAACAGGAGTTTATAAATTAACATGCAATGATTGCAACAAATTCTACATAGGCCAGACAGGAAGATCTTTTTCATCCAGATTTTATGAACACACCAAAGCACTCACCAATATTAACATACAATACACATTTGCCACACATATCCAGACAGAAAACCACAGTTACACCAATATAAAAACAACCTTAAAATTTTACACTTCCTACCCAAAAGTCATAAACTTAACACCACAGAACAATTTGTTGAAATATACAAACACAACCCAACAACATACTCAATGACCAATTACAATTTAAATCAAACACACTATTTGACACAGTAATAAACAACACCTACAACAATTCAAACTCCTGCGCCAATCCCCTCCACCTCCACCTACACACAACCTGATAACCAATACCGTTATACATAGAATTACTGACAGCTTGCACATTCTGTATCCAAAAAACTCACTGACGAAGGAGCACACCACTCCGAAACGACCGTATGAGTGAAAACAAGTAAGTTTACAAAATATCACTATAATATTGACGACTCGGAACACAAAGTTTTTATAAGTAAAAACGTAAAGTTTTACCTTACAGCCTAAACCGGCTTTCACCTATATAAGGCTTCATCAGAGGCTGTCGTTAGTAGCGCTGCTCGTCTTGTTGTTGGCGACGAGAAAGTGTTTCGAAAGATTGAAGCTGTGTGTGTGTGGTGAGATGTGTTCGAATAATGCGTGCGATTTGAATTGTGTCTGTTCGTTTAGGATGTCGTTTTTATTTGTTTTTGTGTGTTTGTATATTTCTAATTGTTCTAGAGTGTCTAGTTTTCGGCCTTTTGTGTGTACGTGTAGTATGTTCATGTTATTGTCGATGTTTTTATATGTGTGGTTTGCTTCAATGAGGTGGTTTGCGAAGGTAGATTCTGTAGTGGTGTGGAGTGCTTTTGTGTGTTCAATGTATCTCTGTTTGAAGCTACGTCCTGTCTGGCCTATGTAGAATTTACTGCAATTTGAACAATTTAGTTTATATACACCGGGTAGATCGAATTTGTTTTGTGCTTTGGGCATGCGTTTTGATAGTGTGTGTTCTGTTTTGTTAGTAGTTTTGTAAGCGATTCTGTATCCTGCTTTTTTGAATTTGTGGGCAATTTTTTCTGTTTGTTTGTTGATGTATGTTAGTGTTATGAATTTGTTGTTTTCTGTCTTTGTCTGTTGTTTGTTTTGTGTTTTGTGTAGGAGTTTACTGACTATTGTTCTGTCATAACCGTTAGATTCTGCTAGATATTTTATCGTGTTTAGTTCGTCTTTGTAGTCTATTTCATCTAAGGGGATGTTGTTAAGTCTATGTATCATGGTTCTAAAAGCAGCTAGTTTGTGTTGTATTGGGTGATTGGAGGTGTTGTGTATTAGTGTGTCAGTTGTAGTTGGTTTTCTGTATATACTGAATTTGTGCCTGTGTTCTAGTTTTGTGATGGAGAGGTCTAAGAAGTTTATGGTATTGTTGTGTTCGTATTCGGCAGTGAAGGTTATGTTTTTATGTTTACAAGTGAAAGTTCCATTCAGCACTAATAATTATTAAGTGCTCTAAACAAAGAAGATATGAACATTCAAAACAGTATACTAATAATTAATTAATTATACATATAACACTACCAACTCTAATTTACTAGTGTTATATAAATATACATATACAGTAAACCCTCGATTTAACGGACTAATTGGGGCTGAGGGGTGTCCGTAAAATCGAAAGTCCGTTAAATCGCAAATTTTGTTTTTTGAGGATATATTTAAATCAAATAGGCCTATAACACTTGAAATTTTAATACTATTAATATCATGCAAATACCGTATTGTTCCGAATACAAGTCGCACTTTTTCTCCTAAAAACATGGTCGCTAATTTGGCATGCGGCTTGCATTCACGTGCTAACGAAATTCGAAGTTATGCCTGACTTCTGGCGGGACGAACGCTTTTGGTATCTGTGGGTTGTTTACTGCCTAAGCAACAGCAGTTTGCCGGGCTGTAGCTAACTCTGGCGTTATGATTTATGACTACAACCGAATGTTTTAACAGCAAACTGAAGAAAGAATAGGAAGATAAAGTGTAAGTGCGTGCGCGTGTTCGCACCCTTCTGTAGGCAGCAAGACAAAGGATGAGTAGAGGGGTATGAGTAACATGTTTCTAAATAACGGGTAAACTACCAGTGTGGTTTTCTATTATAACAGCGACAACATCGCTTATCTGTACTTTGTTTTCATTCGGCGTTTTTGTAGTGCGTTTACGGTATGAGTGATATTGTGGAGACTAAAGGCACGCAGTCAAATCAAATTAAACGTAACCCGTACGATGTGAATTATAAATTAATTGTGATACAAAATGTAGAAAAAACATACAATCGTGAAGCCGCAAGGAAATTCGATATTGATGAATCCTGTATTCGACTATGGAGAAAAAAAGAAGGAACAACTTTTAAATGCAAATACTGCGCGACGAGCATTCGGGGGACCTCAAGTTGGGCGTTTTGTAGCAGTAGAGTCCAGCGTCTGTGAATACATACAGCTTTTAAGAAGGCAAGGACTCCCTGTCACTAGACATGTTTTAAAATTAAAAGCTTTAGAAATCGCAGAAGAATTAAAAGTTTCTGGTTTCAAAGCCAGCTTCGGGTGTAAAAGACGAATGATGCGGTGAAATGGATTTGCGCTTAAATGACGTACATCACTCGTGCTAAAACTACCGAGTGACAATGAAGAAAAACTCCTACAGTATCAGCGGTTTGTCATTCATTTACGCAAGAAGCATAATTATTCACTTGAACACATGGTAAATGCCGATGAAACGCCCGAATTTTTTATTTTTTATTTACGTATATTTACTGTGGACCAAAAGGGAACCAAATCTGTAACAGTAAAGATTACGGGAAATGAAAAGTTACGCGCCACTGTAATGCTTGCTGTATTAACCGATGGACGAATATTTCACAGTGAAATAAGATGCATATCAGTGTATATTGTTCAGTGTTAGTCGTCGTGATGTCTTCCACTGAACGTGTGCGACGCCTGCGTCAACGACAACGCAAAGACAGGGATCGTGAAGAATTAAATGAATTCTTGATGAAATACAATTGAAGATGAGAAAATTTGCGTGTTTCAAAACAAGAAGAAAAGAAACGAAAGAATGCTCCGATAGCCAAGCAATATCGCCAGAACAGGAGAGTTACATTATACGTTTCAAAAGCCTAAAAACATTATCACGCTTTTTTTTTTGCCCCGTTGTGTCTGTCAGATTCTGTCCGTTAAATCCAAAGTCCGTTAAACCGAGGTCCGTTAAATCGAGGGTTTACTGTATTACTATTTCAGACACTTTTTGCTACAGTCTGTTTCTTGATGTATATAATATATATTTTACATTTAATATTTATAATTAAATTTACCTCAAGAAATTATATATTATTAGATATTATACTATTATATACATCAAGAAACGACTGTAGCAGAAAGTGACTAAAATATATATTTTATAATGACTTTACCTCAAGATGTTTTCTCCTTATTTGGAACATGTTTCGGGAAGCTTTGTGTTCCCATCTTCAGCCCTCCTGATTTTGAGCCTTGTGAGGTATTTGTGTGTTGGCTGGTTGTTGCTGTGGTTTCCTGTTGGTCTCTGGTGCTTTAAATTGGTATTATTGTGTGTGATTGTGGTGTCAGAGTGGCCACAAGCCTGGAAAATCTTGAAAACCTGGAAAAGTCATGGAATTTGAAACCCTCTCGAAAACATGGAAATTGCATGGAAAAATGAAAAGGAACCTGGAATTTTTGTAGTAATTTAAATTATTTCTCTTCATATTATATTTGCGACACCCATGATTGTCCGCTAATACATTTCTGAACTTCATTTGTGTCTTTAACCTGACATGAATTACGCTTTGCGCTTGAAACTCCCGCCACAGCTCAAGTCGATTGCGTTTCGAACCCGAGTCAGCTGCCTCGGCCAAGACTGTCTACAGTTATATCAGACCTTAATGCAACTATCGATAGTAGTCAATATGGCGATAATATTGGTTGGTTGTCAAAAGTAAACACGTGCTACTTACGTGTGTTAAGGTTATAGTAGTTGTAGAAAATTTAAGTTTAAAGTGAGGTCACTGTTTTTTTTTTTTTTTAAACATCATTGTTATAATGGGTCGGTCTTGTTGAATGCCCGGATCTAAATCGAATTACGAAAGTTCAGATAATTCAGCATTTAGATTTCCCAAGGATGAGGTTATAAAAAGAAGTGGATCAGATGTATCCGTCGGGATAATTTTACAGTTACTGACAATACGTTAGTTTGTATAAAAAATTTTTAAGACAGATTTATTGTTAAAACAGATTTATTTCCCGTTGGTAATGGCGAATCAGTCTCCATTCCGAGAATTCCAAAGCTCACTGAAGATGCCTTTCCCCCTCCCCTATGCTCCCATCGCTTCCCCTTCTACAGTGCCAAGTGCACGTAAACAAACAAGCTGTAGCCTATTTCATTGTTGGTTTTCCTAAAATCTCTTGTCTTTGAGAGAGACCCTAAGCAGTGGTTTTTTGTCATTATTTTATGTCTGTAAAGGCTTGCCAAGTTCCACCTGGAAAACCGTAAATTTGGGTCTGGAAAACATGGAAAAGACATGGAATTTTGACCACAGGTTTTTTTGGCCAGCCTGGGTGTATATATTAGTATTTTGTGTATTTTCTATGTTTGAGTCCTTTGAAAATTGTGTCATGTTTTGTATTGATTTGTATTTGTTCAGGTATTAGTTTGTATTGAAAAATAAAACACAGATGTTCCAAATAAGGAAAAAACATCTTGAGGTAAAATCATTATAAAATATATAATATATTACTATGTATATCAATATACATATATTACTAGTGTTATATATGTATATATATATTAAATGTTTTTTATAGGATACAACACCATCAAGTGAATCGGATGGTATAAATTCCAAAGATTTTACATGGCCACTGACTAGAGAAAATCTTTCAAAACACTCGTACAAGGCATCACGTCGAAATGGGTACAGGCATAATCAGCTGTCACCACCTGGACTTCCTAGACGGCGAGGATGGCTTTTGCAAAAGATACAGTGTCTGGCAGCAACTGATTGTAACAGGGGTCAGGTAAAAATTTTTCTTGAGTCATTATTTCAATAAAAGAATTGTTCACTATTGCAAGAAATTCAGTGCTGTGGATTTATATGTAATAAAGAAAATGTATTGTATATAAGTACAGTAATACGACATTATCCACAGGAATATGAGTATACTCTGGGTAATGAAACTGTGGGTAAAAAATCTTAACACTTAAAATCTACTTGAACTTATGAAAGACATGGTTTGTTATTAACAGCATAAATAAAACTAGTTAAACTTTAGTCACTGAACTGCTGTACATAAAGAAACTTTTAGCTGGCCATTAAAGTACACAGCAGTAATTCCACAGATTTCCAACAGATAGGGCAATAATAAACATGGATTGATAAAGAAAAAATCTTACCAACTATGGAAGCTATGATACACACATGCACAAAACTCACATGAACTGGACCTTGAGGCTTGCGGGTTCAGGTGTGTGTGTGGGGGGGGGGTAGATTCCATGCTTGAAAAGTTTTTTTAATTGATTTTTTTTTGTATTTAAATACTTTAGTATGTTTTGACTCTATGTCAGTTGTGAGACAGAGTATTGTTTGTTTTTTACTTATGAAGTTTTAATGTTTGTTTTTGCCTGAAGATGGCTACAGATTTGTTGCATAACCGAAACGTCGCGTTATATAAAAAAAAAGCAGTGGTGGAAGAAGTCCGTCCCTCTAGTAGGCTTAATGCCAGTAACCCATCACTGACGTCTTACAAAGCAGTGGTGGAAGAAGTCCATCCCTCTAGTAGGCTTAATACCAGTAACCCATCACTGACGTCTTATAAGGCAGTGGTAGAAGAAGTCTGTCCCTCTAGTAGGCTTAATGCCAGTAACCCATCACTGATGTCTTATAAAGCAGTGGTGGAAGAAGTCCATCCCTCTAGTAGGCTTAATGCCAGTAACCCATCACTGACATCTTATAAAGCTGTGGTGGAAGAAGTCCGTCCCTCTAGTAGGCTTAATGCCAGTAACCCATCACTGACGTCTTAATTTTTTTTTTTTATTTATTTATTTATTTTTTTTTTTTGAAGGAAACATCAGTAGTCCGTTACTGATTGACCCGTTAGACTTTCCATTTAATTCTTTGTACAACATAGCAACAAATGTACAAGATAAGAGACAGTGTAAATATACAAGGACCAGTAACCACTTGATGTCGCCATGATTCTCACCAGTATCAGATACATGTTATGGAAAAATTGTATATTATGTACTGTGATCCTGACCTTGTGATTTGCTCAATCCAAGTGGCATTCATATCATATGCTAAGGTTTTTTTTTTAATTCGGAGTCAAAACGTCCTACAACAAAGTTGTCCGATGTCTAATCTCCATTGTTGTTTGTTATTGCAGTTTTCATCATTCAGTCCTCCATCTCTCATTTGTCTTGTTATATGCCCTCTATCCATGTTTTCATGGATCTTGCTGTTTTTTTTTAGTCAATAAATGTAAAGCGTTCTGGGCTGGTTGTGTACAGATCCTCTGTCAAACATATTGGGCTATGCCTAAAGCAGGCGTCTTCAGCAATGACTCCCTGGTATGAGCTCTGAACCTCCACTATTCTATTGAAGATGGCTGTCATAGGAATATGGAATAAACATTCAACAGATGACTTGTGGACAACAACCTGGCATGTTTTACATCTATCAATTGTTTATAGTATATCCCATTATAGTGACAGTGGGTAATGACAAGCCATCCTGTCCATTCTGTTTGTCAAATGTTATGATTTTAATTCATTTTAAACGATTTAATATTGACTTTAAAATATTTGTTTTTTTTTATTGCAGTTGTATTGAATAGTAATGGTGATGTGAAATAATAACAGTGAACATAAATGTTGAATGAATCTTTGTTTTTTTTTAGGCTAAAATATTATATTTATTTAATTTAAAATTTTATGATTTGATACGTTCATGTAGACAAATAATATGTTGAGATTCGTTCAGTATTTTCTTAAATAATGTAAACGACCATTCAGTATTATATGACAGTTATGTTTTGTTTTAGCACCTGATAGATGTGAAAGAAGGACACGAATTAGATACAAACAAGTTGTCGCCACAAGAGTGTGGATGTGGAACCAGTACAAGCACGTCGTCTACTGGATCTAGTCCAGTTTGCCATCCGCACTTACGACACATAAATCGTACCCTTTCAAGAGACCTGTCATATGATTCTCTGGTGCTGTTGAGCCACAGTAAACGTGAAGGTTCAATCGACAGCATGTCTTCAGACATTAGCTTAGATTTAGCCTCCCTTGCCGATCAGTCGTCAGAAAACAGTACAGTGGCAAGGATGGACAAGTTGCAGCAAGAAATAGAACAATTGAAAACAAACTGTTTGATGATGGACGAAGATTTTGAAACGATCAGATGCAGTAGAAATCTTCCTGGCCTCGCAAGTTTGATGGAATCTTCAGAGAAAAATAATGAAGATGAATCAAGTGCTTTTAAAAAAGAAAGTGCGAGAGCATGCTTTAAAGGTAATTAAATTGACATTTTACAACTTATATCTGTTATGTACTGTATTTATAAGTGATACACTTGCATATCCCTGTAAAGTACAATACTGGAATCGTCTACTGTTTCAGGTTTATACAGCCTAACTACAATAAACCATAGTATGTCATTAGATTTATCCGATTCACAACCTCTGTCCGCTGACTCAAACAATGAAGAGTCCCCTATTCATTTGAAACCAAATAATATGGACCTGTCCAGTCAGATCGAGGAAGAACCACTTCCAAGTTTAGAATGGGACGAAGAAGTGGATCCAGGTTATGAAGATGACTACAAACAATGGAACAAGTGTATGGCAACAAGTGTTACATCCAACCAAAGCAACTGTGATATCAATGACAAGTAAGTTGTTTTTCTTATTATTTATTTATTATCCATGAACATACATTATGCGGATGATACCATCATATTCGCAGATAGCTTAGAGGCGCTGCAACAACTAATGAGTAGAGTGACAGAAAGCAGCCGTAGATATGGTCTAGACATCAGTGTTAATAAAACGAAGCTAATGATTGTATCTAAGAACAAGTTCACAAACTGGACCCTTAATATAAACCAAAGGCCAGTTGAACGTGTAAGCCAATTTACATATCTTGATACTGTAGTCAATAACAATGGGACCACTCTCAAGAAATGAAGAGCAGAATTGAAAAGGCAAGAGCAGTGTACACTAGAATGAGCAGTTTATTCAAAAGTCACGATTTAACAGTAAACACAAAAATGAGACTTCTATGCTGCTACATATTCTCGGTCCTCTTCTATGGTATAGAATCTTGGACTTTGAACCCAAAATTAAAAAATTGGAATCTTTCGAAGTGTGGATTAGAGGGAATGGTGTAGGGTCGTTGAGGAGATCAAATCTCACAGAGGAATGCAGAGCCAGAGATGGTACTAGCCTCTAAAAAGTGGAATGGTGTTCAATGGAATGGTGTATAACAAGATGCCAAGCTACTTGCCTGAAACCAAGTATCTTAGTTACTAAATATGACAGTTTTCTAAACAATACAGTTCTTTAAATGAGATCATTTAGCTCAGTTTGCTTATGTATACATTTAAATGTTTTTATGTCTTGCTTTTTCTGTGTGGTCTATATAGTTTTTGTTTATTACTTCCCTTGGTATCCACTGTTCATATTTTACACCCATAAGAATTGCAGGAAGCACACAAAACACATGATAACTTCCCTTTTACATATGACACATAATATTGCTCATCTGTCTTTGCCATTGAAACACCATTGTTTGATACTATTTCATCCAAATACTTACCATGTCAAGTTTTTACCATAAATTGTCACATAAGCTTGTGTTGCAGCCTCACTAAGATTTTTTTTTTTACATTTATTCTCTGACCAACCTTTCCTTTTTCATGTTTGGGTTTATTAAGCACTTTATCCATCTCAGCTGTGAGTGTTTTTCTTTTACATGAACAGGCCAGCTGTGGACCACGTGAATATCATTTCCTTTTCTTCTCCTGCCAGAAGGCCCTCACTCGTACACTATGCGTTGCCTTCCTTTCCACTGTCTATCCCTTTCTCATCTTCTTCTCACCACAGAGAACCTCAAGATTTTGAATTTTGTTTCTGTATGTATATCTATCCACACAGTCGTTCAAAGAGATACCCAGTTTCATCATTTCCTCCGTGAGTTGTTTGGTGTATCCGTTCAGACTAGAAAGTGCCAAATATATTTGAAAATTTGTTTATTTAATGTGGACCGATCCATCCAAACCATATGTCCAAGGAATCTCAGTCTTTTCCTTCGGAAAGCCATTTCCATATCCCTGTACAACTCTTCTTTGGCTCTATGCCTGTACCCATCTTCAGTTTTCTTGGGGCCATAAATTTTCCGAAGAAGTTTTTGTTCAATTTTAAGAAGAGGTTCCAAATTTTGAAAGCACATTGTTTCCACTCCATACATGATCACCAGCCTGATTACAGTGCTATAATGGCAGACTTTCAGACTTCTGGAAAGGTTTTCTTTCCTTACAGTTCCCGGGTTAGACTAAAGGCCTTTGCTAATTTTAGTTTCCTTATCTTAAAGGATTCTTTGTCTAAGGTGTTTGGGATATGTTTTCCCCAAGATATAATTAGTTTTTAAGGGGGTTTGGGACAAATCCCAATGAAAATACAACTCCTGTTGTGAGCTGGAGAGGCTTGTCAGTATCAGCTGTTTTATTAAACATTCAATTTTTAAGCAGTACCATTTCAAGAAGGTTGTCCTGTTTCACAATGGATAAACCGTTGTTAGTCATTATAACTTGCTAGCAATCTCAGCATCCCTCTTCTAGAATCCCAATTCCCTTTCTAAGACCTTGTGCTGAGTGAACAACCACACTGCACCGTATGAAACTGGCATCTTCTGGCTGTCTGTCAGAATCCCAAGCTTTATCAGTTTTGCTCCTGGTAATAGTCCCTTCATGTGAATTGGGAATTGGGAATGGATGGACTTACCATACCCCATTACAGAACCTAGTATAATACTGGGTTTGGTCAAAAAGCTTCATCATTTTTATTTATTTGAAAAATGGTGACTTTTTTCATCACTATGTATTTTCCTCATCAACATAATCTTCCTTGGATATACCACAATTATTCTAGTATTTTTTCAGTCTTCAAAAAGTTTCTGGAGCATCTTGAGTTTGCTCAGTGATTTATTTTTGTTTTATGCTTTCAATGGCTATGAAGCATTGTTCTTTCATTTTTTTTTAATTTTGGAATGAAAAAATATTGCATGAGGAAAATATAAATCTGGATAACACAGTGTTCATTGTATCATTATAAAGATTTTTTTGTCTTCTAAAATTCCAGAACAAGCAATGTCTGAGTTGGTGTATTGTTATGTTGTGAATTTCATAAATTTTGTTCCTGTGAGTCTGACTTTTTTTATTAATAGTGTACACAAGCTGAGTAAAATATTGAAACAAAAGTACACTTTATTGACTGTATGTCATAGTGGTAAAAGACCTGCTTCCTATCATCTTCAGTCGATTCATTTTAATCTTGAAAGTATTTGCAACAAATTTAAACTGCTTGTTCGTCCTTCTGCAACATTGTCACCGACCTTGCATTGCAAAAACGTAAAAAATTTGAAGTAAGCCTATACCAAACACAACTTACTCAAGTAGCTATCATACATAAACTACGCATCCTTTATGGTGGATATTTAGACAGTTCTTGCAGACAAGTGTAGCAGCATCACCAACCAACAGTTTTTGAATGAGACGTTTTTATTTCAGGAAATTCAAAAATTGCAGGTATTTGAAGGGGGGAGGGTGTAATTTTTTTTATAAATTAAAATGGTAGTTGATGATGGAGGAGGGAAGATTTAACAAAAAAAAGATTAACAATCTACACCTTTTATACAATTCTACTCAGATAAGTGTTGCCAGTAAAAAGGAAAAGAGGACTTTCAGATCAAACTTTGTTTATATTTTTAAGTTGAATAGCAAGTCAGAACTAACTTATCCTAGAACTGATAATTAGATGTAGGTTACAGTCGACAAGCACCATATATAGACTTTTGACATAGGGTGCATCTGTATGTATATTTCAAAATTGTGAAAAAAGCAATATTTCACGAACACAGTGAAACCAGAATTTTGCCAAGAATAAAAAGGAAAAATGTAGATCAGTGATAAAATAATGTGTGTGCGTGCGTGTGTGCTGTTAATTAGCCTGGGCAGTGCTGGCACATAGAATGTATCAATAAGTTTATTATTTGTGTCAGTACTAACCTTACACATACAGACACAGTAAATAAATTTAGATAAAAAAATTTCTTTTTCTTGTTGTGTAGGTCATTAACAACGGATGTCAGTGGATATGGTTCGGGCGAAGTGAACAGTAGTTCACAGATAATGACTGACAGTTGGGCATCAACAATGCCAAGTAGTTGTGTTGAAAACAATAATGTACAAGTTTCTGATTGTGATATTTCGTTTCACACAATGAAAAACATTAACAGGTAAAGTAATTGAGTCAGTCATTTTGTGTGTGTGTGTGTGTGTGTGTGTGCACACGCGTGCGCATTATACATGCATGAGCACTTCTTAATCCCTAAATGGTTTCTAATGCAATATTCAGATGGTTTATTAAAAAAAAAATGTACCAATGTAGGAATATTACACTGAGTTGAGGTATTGTAGTTGCAATATATTCCACTCTCCTTCCACAATATTATTCAATTTTTCCCTGAGTACAATCAGCTGCAGTCAGAATATTATGTTGTACAATCTGTCCATGAGAGTTGTGTTGTGTTGTGTTTTAGTTTTGTTTGTGTTTGTTTTATCAGTTCAATTTGTGCGTGTTTATAAACAATTATTTAATAAATTGTATATTGTTAAAGTGAAGACCCATCATTATTTGTGTGAGACACGAGGGTCGTCCAATAATTTTAAGAGACAAACAGCTGTAGAGGAAAATGTTTAATTTAATCAGTATGACAGTTTTTTTTACTTTTCAACACAATCACCAGTAACATTGATACACTTGCCACACCTCTGAATAAGCGTTTTTATGCCTGCTACAAAGAAATCTTTATGTTGATATTGGAGCCATTTTAGGACATTTTCTTAGACCTCGTCATTGTCATAAAACTTCATACCATGTAACGCCTCCCTGAGTGGACCAAACAAGTGGAAATCAGATGGAGTCAAATCTGCACTGTAAGAAGGGTGTGGTACAGTCTCCAAAACCAATTTATTGATGGTTTCGTGTGTTAACTGAACTGTGTGTGAATGGGCGTTATCATGAAGGAGAATGACGCCTTTGTCCAGAAATCCAGGATGTTTTGTACTGTTTTAAATTATTACTTTAAATTATAAATTTGTCCCTAGTTCGGACGCGCCAATTGTACTGTTTATTTCGTTAATATTCAAAAACTTAATTTTAATTTGTCTTAATTTTATTCATTGTTTTCGTCCTCTTTTTTCGGACGCCATCTTGTTACCAACTACAAGAGAAAAAAATTTGTACTTACTACTGGGCCAGGTTCGATTTAGGCGAACGAAAGAACAGAATGGTTTATTTGCAGTAATTAATTTAATTCACATTTGCATTGAACAAAAATTTTTATTTATTCTATAATGAACATAATAATAAACATAAATCTTCTTTTCCTGCATTTAACTACTTTTGCAGATTTAGCTACAAACTCATGAAATGAAATCCATGAAAATTAATTTTCTTACATATTCTCCATTATTGATTTCTAGATTATTTATAGATTATATTTCTTTCTTTTTTATATACAAACCAGCACTTCTTTTTATATTCTAATATTCACACACACACTCTCTCTCTCTCTCTCTCCACCATTTCTGTACCCCCCCCCCGGTTTATTGAGTTCATTAATTTATGTATATTTTAGGCTGCCAGTTTCTTTTATAAAACATTTTCAATTTTGAAAGCTTTTAGATTTACCCCTTGTTGGTTACTTATCTGCAAATTTTAAGGTCTTGACGAGTCGTGGTCTCTACCACGAATTTTGTTTCCACTCCGCACATTTTCCTTATTTCACTAGTTCACCGGAACTGTAAATTTATTAAACTGTTTACTTTATGATTACATTCACATTTTGAGGTACTTTGTTACGTACGGGCGCCCGTAAATTTGTTTTATAACTTTTTTATTTGTGACCGGCCGGCACACGGAGTAGTTTTTTACTGGGACGAGATGAACTGTGTTATTTTCTGAAGTGGTTGGGGAGGTCACATGACCAATCTTATTGTTCTTTTTAGTATCACTACGCCAATTTATGAGGTTCGACTGAACACACCTCACATTCCAGCGTGACGTATTTGACTGACATAACATCGTATGACTGCTGAGTTACATAATTTGCTTGTCACGTATCTAAAAATAACTGTTCTGCTTGCGTCTGGAGCTGACCTTGACACAAATCCACATGCTTGTTTATTACGTTGTATAATTCATGAACTCTGAATTTGTTTACTTTTCCCATAATTATTATTTATATTATTTTTTATGTTTCCCCAAAATTAATATTACATAATAAAACATTATTTTTTTTTATTAAAACATAATATTTTTATATTATCCCATGCAGGCCTAAAGGTCCCGTTACAGTTTCTGCATCACTGCTGGCTTTACAATATTCATAATCATGTCAGAGTTGTATTCACTGTTTAGTATCCACTGATCTAAAAAAAATCACAAAAAACCGGGCCTTCAGCATCCCAAAAGGTCGTCAACATGATTCTTTCCACTGATGGTTGGGTTCTGAACTTATTCCTGGCGGGTTATGCTTCCACTCCATGTTGTCTTTTGGATTCCAGCTCAAAATGATGAATCCATGTTTCATCACATGTTACAGTTCTATCAAAAAAATCATCACCTACTATATGGTGTCTTTCAGCTCTGTACACTCTCGAAGTCTAAGTCTCTTTGTGATGGTTGGTCAACTCTTTCGGAACCCATCGTGCCTTATTTTATGATACTTGAGCTTTTGGATGATAATGTTATAAACCGTGCCAATGCTTACTTGTAATTCTTCATCTGTACATTCAACTGTAATCTGTTGGTCTTCTTGGATGAGGGTGTCTATGCGAGTTTCCAAGCGCTGAAGTTGAAACTTCAACTAGATGCCCAGAATGGTACTCATCAGTCACTGAAGTTTTGCCATTTTTAAACTGTTCTACCCGTTTATAAAAATGTCTGTGCTCCATACAACGTTTTTGTATATTGTGTATTCATACGAGAGTAAATTTTACGAATAACCATTTACTGCCGTTTTCAGCTCGTCATCTGAGGAAAATCCCTCTCCCCCCCCCCATGAAAGTCACATGGCGTTAAATCTGGCAAATAAGGCGGATGGTGTAACAGATTGATTACAGATGGTACTTCAACTCACGATTTTTGCCATAGACACAATGCATGTGTGAGAGCATGCATTATACTGATGGAAAATGATCTTCATCTTTGCTAAATCTGGTCTTTTTTCTCGAATTTTTTCATTTAACTGGCCCAAAATGTTAGCATAATACTCTCCATTTATTGTTTGACCCTTTTCAAGGTAATCTGTTAACAATATTCCCTTAGCATCCCAGAAAATTGAAGCCATACACTTTCCAGCCGACAAAGTTGATTTTGTCTTTTCTGGAGGCAGTGAATCACTATGCATCCATTGTTTCGACTATTGTTTCTGGAGTGAAGTAATGGACCCGAGTTTAATCACTGGTTTCGAATGTACGAATAAAATCTTTCAGATTGTTAAAACGGTCCAAACATTCCTGAGAAGCTTGCATTCGCATGCATTTTTGGTCATTTGTCAACAAACGCAGCACCCATCTTGCAGACAGCTTTTTCATACCTAATTCCTCAGTAAAAAATGTGAGGTACCCTTTCATCTGAGATGCCCACAGTTTTAGCAATTTCAGACACCTTCAAATGGCAATCTTTGAAAACAATATCGCGCACTTTATTGATGATTTCTGGTGTAGTGGCAATTTTCGGATGCCCAGTACATGGGTCATCTTCCAAACTTGCATGACCACGTTAAAATTCAGGAGCCTATTTTTTCACTGTAGTAACTGAAGGTCCAGCATCACCCAACACATTCTTCATCTCATTAAAAACTTCTGTTGGCGTTAAACCTTTCTTAACAAAAGATTTGATCACTGCACAATGTGCATTTCTTCATTTTCAGCATTGCTGTGACATAACTTTATTTATACAGCTGTTTCTCTGCAACAGTGACTTGACACTTCACAGCTGTTCATGGGGTGAATGTAGCGCTATGATGTGGTAAAAAACAGAAACGCCACACATTCGTTTCTGTGGTAGGCCACGAACTTTTCAAACCGCCCGAGAAGAGGCTGGTTTTTCACCTTTCAGAAAGCAAAAAACGGATCACTGTGTTGTTCAGTTAATTCTGAAACTTCAAGAGGACTCACCATAGTTAAATGAGAATTTGAGGTTATAAAGAAAACAGTTCTAATCAAACAGTTGATAAGCAAGGTTAGTAGAGTTATAAGGTTGCCTCATTTCAGTATTTGCGAATTTTTAGGAGTGGGGGCAGTAGTCAACGTGATGTCACTCGCCGTATACCTTGGTCATCCTACAACTGAAACCCATGCTATTTGAGCATTTTATGTTTGAGGGTATTTCTGCTGACAATCTTACATTGTGCTTGTGTTTATTATTTATTAATTTTCTTAATAATAATAAAAGTGTGTTTCAAAGTTTTTGTTCATTTGTTAACATTTCCAATTACATTATTATGGAAACTCCACAAGCGAGAGGTGGTTCTTATTGTGCAGTTGCTACATGTACTAATTACTCAGGAAAAGCAAAGAAAACTAGAAGAACTGATTTATCATTCTACAGGTATGATATAATATTCCATTTGTATAATCTTAATTAATAATAAAAAATGAAAAGCAATTAATAATGACGAGCAAAGTTAGTGCTCTACTACTATCTGCGCAGAAATTATGTAGGCTCGAGTTCGAGAAGTTGAATCTTGTGAACGGCTTAATGGATTTCATTTAAATAAACGCCAAATAAAAGGAAATATCTTCAATTTTTACTGTATAGAATAACAATGCTACTTATATCAATATTGTTTTTAAAGAAAATTCTAAAAACTGACGAGTTTTTCGCATTTGCGACCGATTATCGAGGTTTGAGTAATTGTTTCGTAAAAACCACTGGACGGATCAGTTTCAAATTTTTATACAGTATACACACTCTTTCTAAACATTTTTCCAACAGAAAATTCTGTTGGAAAAAAATTCGAAAACTCAGGAAAATGTTCAGAAAGAGTGTGCGTATACTGTCTAAAAATTTGAAACAGATCCGTCGAGTGGTTTTTACGAAACAATTAGGCTACTCAAACTCGATAATCGCTCGCAAATGCAAAAAACTCGTCTATTTTTAGAATTTTCTTTAAAAACAATTTTGATTTAAGTAGCATTGTTATTCTGTACAGTAAAAATTAAAGATATTTCCTTTTATTTCGCTTTTATTTAATTTAAATCCGTTAAGCCATTCACGAGATTTAACTTCTCAAACTCGAGTCTACATCATTTCTGCGGGGACAGTAGTCATTGGCATAATTCTACAATTCCTAGTGCCTATAAAATGAGTAATGTTAGGAGGTACATTTATAAATTTATGTCATAGAATATGTATTCTATGTTATAAATACTTCATAAGGAACGATTTTGAACATATACGTTTTATCGCTAAGGCCAATCGTAACCAAGTTATAAACGAATAAAGTCTCCAGACATAATATGACTGCCGTGTATTTGTACGGCGAGTGACGTCATCGTCAGATAGACACTGCGGGGGGGGGTTGTAAAATCGTAATGTTTACACACTATGAGGCAACCTGTACACTCTACTAACCTTGGTTGATAAGTACTCATCACAGGGATGCCAACTTATAGTTCTGAAACTATCGTACTCTGTCTACCAACAATTTTTTCTCTATTTGTCTCTTTAATTATTGATTGACCCTCATATTATCCTTATCTGCAGTGATTTGATATTTTTAGGTTTATATATGCAATTATTTATAATTAATATAATTAAGATATTTTCTTAATTATATTGAAAATTTCATGTATAATTTTGCATCAATTGTTCAGTACTCTTTCCATCACTATTATTAACAAATTGTTATATATAACTTACTTCTATTATAATCAAATGCCAACACAGCTCACTTTCAGTTTATTCATTAAATATATCTATTATGAAGTTATTTTAATTGCAGAACTGACATTTTAGAAATTGAAATTGGAAGAATGTATGTTAAAAAATAATTTTAGTATGGTGCAAAATTTGCGGACACTATGGAAAATATAATTTCATACAAACATAATATCTTCAATTAATTACACTCCAAGTAGGTTTATTTTCACCTTACGCATGTTTCACAGAAGTTATTCTGTATCTCTTAACGTATATAATATATAATTCAGATGTATATATTCAGATGCAGAATAATTTCTGTGAAATGTGTGTCAGGTGAAAATAAACCTATTTGCAGTGTATTTATTTGAAGATATTACATGGGAGACCTGCAGGAAACGAGTTACTTACAAAGGAATAATAGACGAAAACATCAAACAAGGTCATGTAACTCATTCCTATAACCTATTTGTTAGACATAAAAAGCAATTAATTGTTTTGTAAACACCTATTTCAACAAAAAGTGCCTAGATCTAAATATTCTTCCAAAATACACTAAAATAATTGTAAAAAACAAAAATAATAATTTAAACAAATATATAATTAATTTTGTCAGGCTCAATATAATTGGATTAAAGACAAAGTGACAAATAATTACAGAAAAATCGACTACCGTAATCAGCCGTTAATTAATTTATATCTCCTTTTAGCCAACACTCTAGATTCTCATACTTGGAACAATAAATATATACTAATATGTTAACAGTTCTAAATAAACACAAAACAAATAAATTTAATACAATCAATAAAAAACTTGATAACCTAAAAAGTAATAAACCTTCTAAAAATAAGCAAAATTTACAAAATCCAAACAACAGTCACACTTTTTATCCTGAATTTGTAAATTTATCTACCATTAACTTCACTGAAAGTGAAATAGCAACTTAAAAACTTCAAATAAAACAAATCTAAGAAACGTAAATAAACATGCGATAGAAATTAAAAAAAAAATAGTTGAAACAGAAAACGCAATTAATAACATTGACGAAGAAAAACAAGATAATGTTAGAACAGACGCCTCAATGGAAATTATAAAATTTATCAAAATGTTTAACAGCAAGGATCAGCATATTAAAAATAAACAAAATAACACCATACACAACATAAAACACAGATTAACAGCACATAACCGATTTAAATGATAAAACTGAAGAATTTATAAATAATAATAATAATTGTATTTTATTAAACAAAGATCCCACAAATAAATATCAAACACAATTATTAAATATACTGAAAATTAGTAAAAAAATTATAAATTCCAAAGAATCATAAAAATATTGTGAAGAAACAAACATTTATAAATTAAAAAAAAATATATACTCTGCCAGAATCTTACCTTGCGATCTTTTCTCGCTGACTTACCTTTTGTAAACACCAACAGAAGTTCAGGGCCACCACCAATATCTTTAAAGGACAGATATGGAAACCTTTTAATACTGTACCTTAATTAAAACACTGGATAATTTTGCAGTCTGACTTCCCACAATTCAGAAAATTCCCCGGAACGTTTAGACGAGTTTTTCAACACAGATCATTAGGAAATGGTAACGGCGAAATAACTACGCTAACACATGGTTATGCAATTAACACAAAATATTTTATTTTTTCTCAAATTTACTCTTTCTCTCTTTCCCTTTCTTTTTATGTTTATTATGTTTCTTTTTATGTTTATGTTTTATGTCTTACTGGTATTTATGAATTTTATAATCAATGCTGATATTGCTGTGAAATATTTCTTTTCCTATTCTTCTATTTATATAAACACGAGAAAAATAATTTTAAATGGCGGTCGAATCTATTTACGAAGAAAAAAATAAAATAAATACTCCCATAAGCGCGCATGTAAAGTGAATGAGCGTCATATTAACTGAGTAGTTAGTGGGATCACCGCAGTGGAGCGACGGCTAATGCACAGCGAATGACGAGTTATGACGTCATTACGTGGATTACCTATTGCTGCAATTCATACGTTTACGCGCCAAATAACACGCGTTTTTCTACTACTAAATAAAATTAAAAAGCTTTAAATGTAATTTGTCACAGTTAATATGGCATTCTTTGGCGTCTTATGGGAGTAATTATTTTATTTATTTTTTCGTAAATAGGTTCGACCACCGTTTAAAATTATTTTTCCCGTGTTTATATAACATAGAAGAATAGAAAAAGAAATATTTCACTCACACACACACACACACTCACACATACACGCGCGCACGCACGCTCACATGAAATGCATGCATTACCATAATTATGAAAAGATGAAACTCTTACCTTAATGTGTTGGGGGATACAACTTGGCTGCGGCTCTGAAGAAGGCATGGAGACGAAGACCTTCCCGCAGCGGGTAGCTCCTCTTAAACATGAATTCCACCAGGTATCCCACGAAATGATGTTGTCTCCGGCCGAATCGTGGGATACCCTGGCGGACTTCTCTCCATGCCCTCTCAACGGTGTTTGTGTGAGCGCCGGTAGCGGGGTCCACGAAGTTTTGCTTGTGATTTACACGTTGGTGAATGAACCCCGCATCTTCCAGGCAATTATAAGCTTTCCAGCAGTCACTGATTATAGTGGTGCCTGGAAGAATCCACTCCTCAATTATTTTGAGGAGAGTAGCGGAATCCCGGCGCTCAACTGATATCAAAAAACACTTGCCAGAACCGCATTCCACTCCCCCGAACACCCACTGTCCTTCAATGAACCTGCCCCGATTATATTTCCGACGGCCAAATTTGGCTTTGTCGACTTCTACAGTCTTTCCAGGGCCCCCCAGCTTAGCTGAAGTGCGCTGGGCATCGAAAATAAAAACTTCTCGACAAAAACTGTACCAATCGACGACAAAGTGGTCGCTCACACCATAGTTCCACATGAGAAACTGTTGACGAGGCGGCGAGGTATGAAGGATGTGGCAGACCAGGGAAAAGTAGGTTGTGATAGGATGGTGGGTCTTTGAAAGGAAACTACCTTATCGTGCGGACCACATGATGTTACATCTCCTCTTCTTCTTTTTAGCCACCACTTCTCGCAAAATGTGACACCGAAAATATAATGTCTCTCTATTGAGTGCTAGTAGGGACCCACACGAAGGACAATTTATTGACTCTTTAATTACCCCATGGGAAATTAAAAAGTCGATAATGTCAGACTCATTCATTCGAATGCAATCGTCGTGCGGCTTCCTACTGCACTGAATGTCTTGGCAGGCCATTGCAGTGTAAAATGTTAAGGTATACCAATGTTAAATAATGTTATAATATATGGTATGAATAATAACCCTGAACAACAGAAATAATAATTAATAATAACACAACACAAACGCAAACACTGAATTCACAAAATAATTAAATACACGATAACCGTACCTCAACGTTCGCTACAACAATGGAACTGTGAATAAACTACTGTTGCCGCCGATTACTGACACGCACACACATTAACAATCAATGACAATTGAGAATATGCAAAATTTTAAAATTAACGGTTTACAAACGCGCTTTTTTTTTGTATCTACCAATATCAGCTCATAAAGCATCAGCTTTATAAAGCGGTTTTGATCAATTCGCGGGTTATTTGCATCAGACCTATGGCATTGGTTATGTCGTTGTGACGTCGCCGCGGCGTTTTTCGAAATGTTTACTATCGATGGTTCAGTTGCGATTTTCATACTATCGATAACTACCACAAAGTTTTAGATAAATTAGTTTTAGAAAAGTATTAACAGTGTTACTTTACACCGTGATTTTCAGCTTTTACTCTTTAAAAGAAAATAAGAGAGTTTATAGGTCTATCTCTCTTTGGGAATACTAATTTAATGTTGAACAAAGTATGCGAGTCAAAGTCGAAAGACAAAGTACAAGCGAAGTTTGGCACTGAGAAGTTTTGTATCAAAATTACAATTTGGTAGTTCTTACTAAATGCTTTGAAGAACTACCGTTTGACAAAGATTGCTTGACAAACACAAACTCATACTTTGAGCATTATGCTCTGGTTATTTTTGCTTGTCTCTGTTTCGGCTTCAGTTCGCCTCTTCAGCTAAGGAAGTTGTGATAGCAGTTTTCACTGCCGACCATTACCTTAGGACAGAGTGGAGAAGGTAAAATTTCTCTTTTGAGAATTACCAAACTAAATTAAACTTTCACTAGAAGTAAACAAACCTGACATAGATTTAAAGAGGTTTCTGTTTTTGTTAAAGTAGATGGTTTTATGTATTGCTATGACAGCCCAGAACAATCTACGCATTTATCGAATGTGCCAGAAGGATCTCAATGTAATGCGTGTGGCGTACGTGCTACTATACGCATTTTGCGAGAATCTTCTCAACTGTGCCAGGCTTCGCTCGGGCGTTCGGCCTGTGTCAAGGCCGTAGTTAATTACGTAGTTCACGAGAGATAAGACGCAGTTTGGAAGCTTCTGGTGTGTGAGCATGACTATAAGTACTTGGGGTAGTGGCCTTAGTTTTCAGTTCAATGCGAGATATTGGATAATGCGGTTCGAGAGTTATAGTAGCGATTTACTGTGCGCGTTCAAGTAGTTATTAGTGAAGTGTTGCGTTTTATAATCAGACGGTATAATTGTAATACAATTGAGTTTTAATATTTGTGGACATTTTATTGCGTGTGAACAATTTTCATTTGATTTGTTGTAGAGACTGTGTTGTTATTTTGTTTCCACTGTACCTACGACGATCGAGTAGACCTTCGTAACAGTATGTTTGTTCACTATATAATCAAACACTGTATAATCATTATAATAAGTTAATTATGAATATGAGTTAAATTATTTTAATGTCACCTCGCCTTTACCTAAGTGTTGAGGTTTCCACTTTCAGAATCTTCTGATAAGGTCAGTGAGTAAAGTATAGGGGTTTATTCTTCTCTTTAATTATTTTACTTATTTACCAATTATTTTTATTTATTATTCATCCCCAATTATTTGTAATATTACAAACATGTAAAAAGCATAGTTTTTTATTTGAATTGCAACATTGGCATAAAAACATCGTTGTTTTAATACCGATATTTTTTTTAACATCGATGTACTCTTCACGATGATAAACATTGATAGTTTTACATCGCATCACAACAGATGTACCTCTCTGCATGAATATGTTCAAAAGTAAAAGGTTAGTGGTCCTATTGTGAATTGTGATGTTCGTGATCCAAAACTATAGTGAAACAATTCGAAAAATAGTATACAGTGATATCAGTGAAGCCATTATCGCAATATTTTTTTTGGACGTGGGTGGCCGGCTCATCAGTTTCCTACAGTATCCACTGCTGAGAGTGATTTTGGGTAGCCTCCGAGGTTACTAATAATAAACTCGCGGTGGGCTCAACGCAATTTTGAACATGTAAGAATCATGTAAATTTTGTTTTTAAAAAGCATCAACATGATTTCCAGTCAAATTTGGATCGACTGGTTTTGTACACACGGTGACGTCACGCGTCAACAACAGCTGGACCTGTCATTTCTCAGTCAATATGGCGCTCATTCACAATTGCATGCGTTCTTATGGGAGTAATAATTTAATTTTTTTTCTCCGTAAATAGGTTCGACCACCGTTTAAAATTATTTTTCTCGTGTTTGTATAACATAGAAGAATAGAAAAAGAAATATTTCACAGCAATATCAGCATTGATTATAAAATTCATAAATACCCTTCCACTAATCTCTATTTTTAAAACGTTCCTATACTGATTTCTATTTACAGACCAGTACTCTCTTTTACTTTTTATTTCTCCCCTTTTCCCTCACACACTCTCTCACGCTCTTTACCCCCCATTTTATTAACTGAGCTCTTTAGTATTTCAACTGTTTTACCTGATAAACTTTTGGCCAAAAAGAAATTTGTTTCAATATTGTACTTAACTGAATTCAGTATCCGTGACTGTTACGCCACATGTCGGTTTACACTTTCCCGTAAAACTATCACAAACTCATTTTGTAAATGTCACTTCTGTTGAACCCAACTGTTTTCTGTTGCATTACATCACAACACACTCTTTGGTAGACCTACTTCTTCATTTTCGGTCTACCAAAGTTTCTCCGAGGCTTCTGTGAAATTACGTCTGTACTGTTTAAGTAGTGGTGTCCAACTGCCCGGCGTCAAGCGAAGCGTGGGTACGCTCTGCCGCGTATAGCTGGCCACGTTGCCGCAAAATCGGACTCTGATTGGCTGTCAAATTTCTTAATTAGCGTGACGTAACAGAAGCCTGCTCAGCATCATCACCTCATGGTCAATTCTACGTCGCAAAAGGTGGCACACACGTGCGCTCGTACGCACCATACTGACAATTAACATTCCTGTTCTTTTCCGTACCTGTCACGGAGCTATAGTCGGTGACCAAAAGTACACTCTGGGTGAATAAAAAGGTTACCTCAAAGGTTGTCTACAAATGGTTAACATGAATTTACTGAAATTACAAACCCCCTTCAGTTTGTCCTGTTACAATATAAAATGGACAATCCTAGCGCACCAAAACTAAATTCACTAATAAAATTACACAAAATTGATAAACCCATTAGGCCCTTAATAAACGCAAAACAGCACCAAATTATAAAATATCTAAAAGATACAGAATAATTTCTGTGAAACGTCGATCAGGTGAAAATAAACCTACTTGCAGTGTATTCATTTGAAGATATTACATGGGAGACCTGCAGGAAACTCAACGAGTTACTTACAAAGGAATATAAACATAAATATAATTTGTATAATATTGTTTCCATTGTACTAATGTTAGTTTTACATGCAGATCGTCATCTCATGAAAGTGTCCAAGGACAGGGTATGACAGAGACATGGAGTTGGAGCAGTAGTATGAGTGTTAGCGACTTAGGTACACCGAGTAGTGGTAGCGAGCACCTACCTACTAGTCATTTAGACAACATTGGACCGAGAATCGACATCCTACCATATGCAGAAGCTGAGTGGCATGGCAATACTGCTAGAGCGAACACTATCCGTAAAGTATGTATGCACCTTGATCATGTGTAGTCAAGTAGTGTACATTTCCCCTATGACTGTCCCCTACATATGGCTATGTCTATGTTTAAGTGCTTTTTTTTACCATAAATCTTCTTTCTCACCCAGAGGCCAGGCCTTATAATATATTGTATTGAGTGCATCTTACCTTTCAAATCCCATTGTCATCCACACTTCAGCCACCTCTTCTTGTCTTCACCAACAGTTTTTTTCAGAAATGTTCAGAAGAATTCCGTGAAATACAAATTTCCTCTTTATGTTTTACTCCCTCCCCCTCTCTCTCTCTTCCTCCCTCCTCCTTCCTATTTGTTATGCTACAACTTGGCCAACATTATTATGTCAGCTTATAATATACTGTCTTATAGCAAGTACAGTTTATTTTCTTAACCCACGTTCAATCACATGTTAATGATAGTTATATAATTATTGGAAATTAAACCGCAAAAACTTCAACGAAACATAAAGTAGAAGCAGAAAATAAAATAAATAAAATTCAGTAAAGAAATAATTTGTCTAGGAGGCGTAAGAAATATTTATCTTATGTTTTGAAACAAGCTTTTACTTTGTAGTAATCCGCTAGAAATAACGTTTACATTGATTCAGTAGAATTTACAGTGAAACCAATAAACTGTTCAAAGAAATATTTGAATTGAAATAAATATGTAACTGAGTCATCATCGGAAGAACCCTTTTGAAACTTGGGCTCTGCATCTGAGTTGTCTGTTTCATATATACTGTCAATCATCACACACAATGTACACAGTGAATTCATCTTATCATTTATTTCTGAAATCTCTAACCAATGAAAATGTTGTGTTTTCCAGCTATAAATAATGTATTTTTAATGGTAAATTCAGAACACAAAACATGAGCAATGCACAATCTAACATACAGGAGTGTAGGACACTTTATGTAAACAAATCACAGTGCTCATTGCTTATACAGATGTGTGCATTCAACACCATCTATTAGATAAAAAAAAACGTGTTTTAGTTCTGCTGTCCTACTCTTATGTGAGAAACTGGCAGAACCATTTAATGGTATGATATTAAACTGATGCCCCAACGGTGTACAGGCACCTGACAGAATGGCATTTCTTGACAGTCATGTGGACACACATCTTAAAGTGTTAAAAGTCTTGGTAAGTGATCATCATCATCTCAAGGATTAAACCAAGGAGGGTTTGTTCCGGTCTCGTATAGCCAAAGATTAGAGCTGGTCACTCCAGCGCTTCCTTGGACGTCCCACACCTCTCCGTCCCTTGGCTTATAATTCCATAGTTGTTTGGGGATGCAGCACTCATCCATTCAGCAAAGATTTTTCCACCAATTCAGCCAATACTGGGCGATCCTGTCCAGTATACTCATAATATTCAGTTCCTGCCGTATATCTGTGTTTCTCTTATGATCATGGAGAGTATACCCTGCCACGTGCCTGAGAAATCTCATTTCAGCCATTTGGATCCGACTAGCCTGGCCTTTCATTAAAGTCCAATTCTCAGACCCATAAACAAGTGTAGGAAGAACCTTGCAGAATTTTAGGCGTGTTCCTTTACTTGCTGACTTAAGGGTCCACGTAATGGTCCCGCACATAAAGTTGAACTTATGCAACTTATTCACAACGTCGTTGCTTGCATTATAAGACACACTGTAGCCCAGGTATTCGCTGTAACCAAGTGATTTAGGTTTAATGTAACTGATATCTAATACGTGATGACACAAAAATAAGACTGAATTTTATTTGATATTGTGGTCAACCAGTACTATTACATTTGTTGTTGATGTATCCTAGCTCATAAACCATACCAACCTTGTTAGTTGACAAAATAATGAAAATATTATCCTCCAACATATTATATAGATGCACAAGGAGCTACAACGGATAATTTTACAATTTGTTATTACATCAGTTTTTTTTAGAGGGAGTAGGGCACACTGTGTTTGAAGCCAGCACATACCAACTCACTTTGCTTGCCACTACTGCCAGAATTTCTTCACGTCGTCAATATTTTAATCATCAAAAATCCCCTGTTTATGCTTCATCAATTTAATCTTATTGACATTTATTCTAAGGTCTTACTGCTTTAGTAGCTGGCACCATAATGATTGTGCTGAAGATTATTACTAGATAGTGATAAGAAAATCGTAAACTGGACTAAAAACTACACACTTGTTACTACACAAGGCAAAACACAACATCTTCCTTATTGGCCCATGGTTGTGAGTTGCGTTACTTGTTTTTTTCTGATATTAAATTTTATGAAAATACTTTTATTATTTTTGTTAACATTTTTTGGATGCAGTGGTCATATGTAAAACAATATAAAATATTTGTTAACTGTCAAAGTTAATGTCCCCAAGTTTTAAAAAGACATCATATCATATTGTTACGACGGTGTAACTGATGGTCATATGGTACAGTGGAAAACAAAATACAAGACACCAATTAAGTCACTAATAACCACCTTTAGTGATCACAAATAACAGTTTATAATCAACTTGTACAATAATCCAAGTTAAACTTGTTCACACGCAATAATAATATCAATAGAATTCTGCACTGTAATCACTTTTCACTAATACACCACTTGAGATCCACTGTGTAAATCTGAAACTAATAACTGAAACTAAGCGTCGCTGAATGGTTATATTTATACCCTGCTGAGATTCCAGAATAATCCATAATACACATCAACTACTAGAAAACACTAGAGCGTAATTGATTGCGGCCTTGAACACAGTGCTCGCGGGGACCAGTATGGTCGCGTTGAGGACGCATGACAAGTGTCATGTAATTGGTCTTCATCTCAAAGTAGCAGCAATATGTACGCACACACACACACACACACACAGTACAGCCGGAAACACGTAGAATGTTTTGTAATGGCGTAAAAATATTATCAGTGCTGATTTTTACAGTTTGACTGTGTATATTTATTGAACAGACAGACTTATCTACTATGACTTGACTTAATAATCACACTAAATATGGGTTAAGAGTATCATAACTGAATGTTTCCTTGCATTGTCATACAGTTCATTGTATCGAATCACACTTTTATTTTAGGGATATGCGGAGATCGTAAATACCTTGAATTGTAAGTACATACGGCAGATTCGAGGAGACAATTATTGTGCTGTGAGAGGTGCAATATACCAGACCCTGGCTCAAGGTTTGCCAGTACCAAGTGGTAAACAAGCAATGAAAAATCTCAGCAATGCACTGGATTCGAATTCACCATGGCTGGGAAACTGGAAATTTGCAAATCGACTACCATACATGGGTAACAATGTCCGAAGAGGGATGGAAATTTGTTTGCAGACTCTTGATAATGTTGCTGTATGTAAACAAAAGTTTTAAATTATATTGAAAAACTACTGTCTAATTTTTAATTTGTATATTAATATAATATTTTGATTTAATTGACAAGACTAATACTTTCTAGAAGGGAAATAACTTTCCCTAGATAGAAGCGTGTGTAGGAGGTGGCTCAAGAACCTGAGGACCGATAAAAAAGAAGAAGAATGTAATATAACCTCTTTCAGCAGGGTGGTCACCGACCGGGAAAACTGGGAATTATGCATGAATTTCATTGACCGGGAAAACTACGTGAATTATGCGTGAATTTTCAGGGAATCCTGGAATTTAAAAAAAAGAAATAAAATTAAGAGTACGACATTATTAATATCGAACGGCGCCGATAGCAACATAGAGCTATCCGACTCATGGATCCAGTAAACATCTTTACAGCACAAAATTATCGTACAAAATATTGTGTTCAATCCCTACTCTAACAGAGTCAGTGAACGGAGCGGTGTTTTTCTCATGTAAAACTATGGTACTGGTATCTAACCTGCATAGGCAGACTAGTGTGTACGCAAAAACCTAGCGCAAGGCAGCCGCAAATCTGCCATGATGAGGAGCTTAGCTGATTATGGTACGAATTCTAATGAAGACGTCCAAACATTTTACCACGCTTATTACTGAGTACTGAGCCAAAGCACTGTAGGCACTTAAAGGAAAGAATTGTTTTATTTTATTAGCAAAAAATAAGTAATATTCAAACGTAGGTAAACTTTCTACATTTCTGTAGGTAAAAAAGGGTCTTGAGGGTTTTAAGGCAGCCAATACAATTCCGTATTTTTACTTCTTTAATATCAGGCGAAGCGATCCTTACAAAAATATGCACAATAAAATATGTATTAGAAATGCCTACTGAGATTTATTTATTACAGTGTTTATAATAACCTTATTGTGATCATCCCAAAAATCGATTTTGAAATTCCACTAGATATAATTGTTTTGAGGATATTTATTTGATGTGTTGATATTATAGTTTTGTTTTTAGCATATGTACAGATGTGTAGCAAATGCGCGCTCGTCTCTCTCCCTCTTCCCCTCTCTCTCTCTCTCTTTTGCATGGGTGCACACACACTCTTGTATATGCGCGTGCGCACTATAATAAATGTAATTTAGTAAGTGGCTTAGCAGTATAGTAAAAATTAGTGAATTAAACATTAAATGTAATATAAAAATTAAAAAACAAAAGCATATTTATAATCAATGGACAAAAAATCCAGGAATTAAAATTACATTAAGGTACTACATGAACATTGAATTTTTATTATTAAATAGAATAATACAATAAATATTAAAGTATGATTATGTTAAGGTAATATTTATTATTAAGAAAAATTGTTACAACAAATAGTTTATACTATACTAACAACACTCGTGCGCTTGGCTGCACGTGCCAACCAACTAAATTTCTTACAAAACTGACAATATCTCAAAAACAAAAAAGCGGATTTTATTGAAACAAAAACCAAAATAAAATTTATAATTTTCTCTAAATTTCACTCGCGGACATGGTATAGCTATAAAACGAAAATTTGTCGCATGCCGAAAATTTCACTACATTGTAACGATACAGAATTGTATGTTGAAGACAATAATGTAAATCTGTTTTAATTTGAAAGCAGTCAGTATTCACCTGTGGGGTGCCCCATTGTAACATACAATGTTATTGCAGACTATTTATTCATTTTGTTTTAATTGTCTCCAAGTCACGTTACTAACTATTTAGAATTAATATTAGGCAATTACCTGTATTAACGTCCGTCTTGTGACTTATTTGGTTTTTTCCTTAAAACGACGCGTTTCGAGGATAAATCCTCATCATCAGGTTTCAATACTATAAAAACATCAAATTCACCCAAAAGGGGTCGTCAACTAGTTAAAAAACACAAAAACACCACACATAATTTAACATCGACACAGTCTCGGCACAGTCCGATGCGCATCGTCTTGTTGCCAACGACCAACTGTTGCACTTTGTCTTATATGACCGTTATCATTGCCCGCTGACCCATCGATATCGATGGCCGTGTTGTACAGCAGATTCGATCGGAACGAAACTTTGTCATTAAGTAGCTGGTCCGTTTGTAACTTAGATGCCTTGTATATCTCATATTCCTCCACAGCGTTCATGTATGCACCTTTTTTACAATTATGAAGCAGTTTAAAGTTTGTGTGGAAGTCTGAGTACTTATGATTATACAGCATTAAATGCTGAGCGTAACTGGATCTTGTTTTCGAGATATCGCTTTTGGGCAGGTGTTCTTTAAAACGTTCGACTGACGGCCTGCCCGTTTGTCCTATATAAAAATTTTCACAGTCATCGCATTCAAGCTTGTACACTCCAGTTTTCTCTTCAGCCGGGATATGAGTTCTTTGTCCCAAACGTTTTTTGATGTTATTTGTGGTTTTGAAGGCCACTGTTATTTTTATGTTTTTTTAGCTCATTCTTTACAATGACTGGTAGTACATTCGTGTACTCAGTTACTATAAATTTAGTATCTTCTTTAGATGGTCCGGTTAATCTGCTTTTACTATTGATTTTTACCGAGTGTTTTCTTATAAGCTTGTCTACGATTCCACTGTTATACCCATTAGCGATAGCTATACTTTTGATTATATTAGTCTCTTCCACTCTGTCTTTTTGCTCAAGGGGAATAGCAAGCATTCTATGAACGAACGCGTTAAAGGCTGCCATTTTTTGGGAATATGGATGGTACGAATCAGCATGAATAGTAATATTCGTGGTGGTGGGCTTTCTATAAATTTTGAATCTAAAACGGTCATTATATTTGCTGATAGTGAGATCAAGAAAGTTCAGGCAGTTATTATTCTCCATTTCTAGGGTAAATTGGATTTTCATGTTTATGCTATTCATATATCCTTTCAAATTTTCTATTTGTCTACTCGTTCCATTGAATATCATAAAAGTGTCGTCAACGTAGCGTACGTAAAATATAATTTTATCTCGCTGTTTATTAAGACTAGACATTAAAAATGTATTCTCAAAGTGGTTCAAGTATAGGTCCGCTAAAATTCCCGATAAAGGTGACCCCATTGCCAGACCATCCTCCTGCATGAAATATTCATTATCATAAGAGAAATAATTTTGTTTGAGTATTGTTTTTAGCAATTGCATAAGTTCATCAATTTCATTTCTACCTAACCTATTTGTATTAATTAAGCTATTTCTGAGAATTGTCATTGTCTCATCTACCAGCACATTGGTGTACAGATTAGTTACGTCAAATGAAGCCAACCTATAATGTGGTGCTGATTTAATAGTTTTAATTTTTCAACGAGATCGTAGCTGTTTTTTATGCTGTAGTTATTTACTACGTCAGTGTTCTCTTTTATGATTTTTACTAATCTTTTAACCGTCCTATAACCAGGGGCAATTGTGTAATTTACAACCGGGCGTATTGGCATATCTTTTTATGTATTTTGGGTAAACCCGTAAGTTCTGGGGCCCTGGCATTTATGGGTTTTAAATAACGTCTAGTGCTTTCATTGAGGAGATTGGGGCATTTATTTATAGCGTTGTTTAATTCCTTGACATAGGCGCTGGTGGGATCCTTGTGTAGCTTTTTAATATTATTGTTTTTTATGAATTCCTGTACCTTATTGGTATATATATTTTTGTTAATAATAACAACCGTATTACCCTTATCAGCTTTCGTGATGATAGCGTTATCATGTCGAAGTTTTTCGTAAACATTCCGTGCAATACGCGCGTCACGTTTGTATTTAGTTTGCAGGTTAGCGATGTTAGTATCCTTCTTGATAACTTTGTTTATTTTGTTATTTATGATGGCACGCGTTTCCTCCTGATGCGAAATATTATCAATAGATGTTATGGCAGCTTCTGCGCACATTATTTCACGGAGCATAAAGTTCTTATTAAACGAGGGAATGTTATACATCAAACCTTTGTTCAATAATTTCATTTTGTTATGTTCAAATTTAATTCCGGTGTAATTTGCAACCCGCTGATGAAATACGTGGCTATGTACTACTGTATTATTATTGTCATTGTGTTGTTTTGTAAACAGGTTTTGAAACTTTCTTAACTGTTTACGTTTAAGGGAACTGACAAATTTGTTTATCTGTCTATTGACAATGTTGAAAATGCCGTTTATTACTGCCGGGTGAAACCCGTTTAAAATTTCCAGGTTGGTCGTTGGCAACGAGACGATGCGCATCGGACTGTGCTGAGACTGTGTCGATGTTAAATTATGTGTGGTGTTTTTGTGTTTTAACTAGTTGACGACCCCTTTTGGGTGAATTTGATGTTTTTATAGTATTGAAACCTGATGATGAGGATTTATCCTCGAAACACGTCGTTTTAAGGAAAAAACCAAATAAGTCACAAGACGGATGTTAATACAGGTCATTGCCTAATATTAATTCTAAATAGTTAGACTATTTATGTTTAATGTCTGAGTCTGCCCAGCCAGACGTATTACGCAACGGCCTGCCAGGTCAGTCTCTGTGTAAATCACAGTAAGAACACTCTGTCCCCAGTTTGCCTCAGACAGTAGCATATTACAGTCGTCTGCAAGTTTTATAAGTTAAACGGTGGCCTCGGGTGCAAGATAGGCCGAAAATATTGTAATCGGCCTATCCAGCAAAACAACTAGTAAAGTGTGAACAATGTAGTGGTTTTAAAATATCTATAAAAGTGTACAAACAATATAGCGCAGTCCAGTTCAACTGTAACTTTGACCGCGCAGTCAACACCTAAGTGCTCGAGCAAATTAAAGTCGGCCGACAAAATGTTACAAAAGTGTAAAGTGTAATTTGAAACCATGGTAAACTAAATAAGGCAGAGTATACCGCGACAGTGAAAAAATTCATAAACTGTTGAAATAACATTTCGGAGTGATCAGAAATAGCGAATAACACGAGGCGGTGATGAAACTGTTAGGAACGCCGTGGATTGGTTAAGTACCCTTCACAACACTACAAAATCAATTCTATAAATCCATGAAATAAATATAAAGACAGAGCTCTAAGAACGGGGGTTAAAAGATAAAAATGTAAAAAGTGTGAATGAGTGAGTGAGACAAAGTACTGGCTACTAAACATTTTAACACCTTGTTGTAGTCATAGAAATATAGTAATTGTAAGAATTGTTTTTTTCTCATTTTGGCATATCGATACTTTATATGTGATTTCCATTTAACAGGAAACTAAAGAAACTATTAATCAATGTAGTAATCAACCAGCATAGAATTTGATATGTTATTACATAGCTGTAAAACATTATCTAATTTCATTAAATAAAATACAAATAAGTTGTTTTAGCCAGAATAAACTATGTTATTATATTTTCACCACTCGACTCAAATAATCCTTCTGCAGCTGGTTTCGTCTGTAGGACCCTGGAAGAGAGCCCGAAGGTAAGATGCGAACGAAGTTCTGATAAATTAAATAGAATTTATTACTTAATAAAAATCGTAAAGTTTCAGTGGCCCCCGAACAGCGACGGTGAGTGTAATTTTATATTACACGAACCAGACCTAATTCTAGCTGCAGAAAGGATTATTTGGGAGTGGGGGCGATGTGGTAAATGATTGTAGACTGTGATGAGAAATTAAGCTAAAGTGTGTATAATTGTATATGTAAACAATTACATACAACATGGATAATAAGAATAAAATGATTCTGACTGACTCGGCAGTTACGAGTGAGTCAGGATGGTGCTTAACCTCAATTATGGTCCAAGAAAATGCTTTAACTGAATCAGCTGTAGCGAATGATTCAGGGTTGGAGACAACTCCAAGCCGAATAGATGAAATTAATTTAAATGAAAATAATTTAACACGATCCGTAGTAATTAGTGAGGCGGGAGCAAAATCTACTCCCGTAGCGACCAAAATAAAAGAATGAGAAATGTTAATAGATGATCTATTTAACTTGATAAAAAGTAGTTTCAAGGAACAGCAAAATAATTTTAATGTACAGAATTTTAAATTTAATGAAATAAATAATCGTTTTGACAACAGTGACAAAAAATTTGATGCCAAATTTAACGAAATTAGGGGAGAAAATTACCAGTATATAACTGGCATATGATTTTTATGTATTCAGTGTACTAGATGTAAGTATACAGTAAGTTTATATTGCCAAAATTAAATACGCGACCAGTACTTTGAGAAAGTCAACCAGTACTTTGTTAATGAACTAGTACGACTAAGAGGAAATAGAATCAGTTGGCGATATGGAATAATGGAAGGTCGTTTATTAATATTTTAATTGGATGTTTCAGAGTCAGGTGATACTGTGGTGACTTGCCTGTCCGATTTTATGGTGTTGGGATCTCGAGCAGAGACATCCAGTAAGATCGGATGGGTTCAGCCACAGCCACCGGACTAGGGGGGGTAAGTACCCATGATTTTAGTAAAGAACTAAGGGGGTTTGCGGCGCCATATCTTCACTGGTCCTCTTAGGTTAGGCAATGAGAGTGTTTATGCTGCGACATAAAACCTCTCATTGGGGGGGGGGTATTGTAACGGTACAGAATTGTATGTTGAAGACAATAATGTAAATCTGTTTTAATTTGAAAGCAGTCAGTATTCACCTGTGGGGTGCCCCATTGTAACATACAATGTTATTGCAGACTATTTATGTTTAATGTCTGAGTCTGCCCAGCCAGACGTATTACGCAACGGCCTGCCAGCTCAGTCTCTGTGTAAATCACAGTAAGAACACTCTGTCCCCAGTTTGCCTCAGACAGTAGCATATTACAGTCGTCTGCAAGTTTTATAAGTTAAACGGTGGCCTCGGGTGCAAGATAGGCCGAAAATATTATAATCGGCCTATCCAGAAAAACAACTAGTAAAGTGTGAACAATGTAGTGGTTTTAAAATATCTATAAAAGTGTACAGACAATATAGCACGGTCCAGTTCAACTGTAACTGTGACCGCGCGGTCAACACCTAAGTGCTTGAGCAAATTAAAGTCGGCCGACAAAATGTTACAAAAGTGTAAAGTGTAATTTGAAACCATGGTAAACTAAATAAGGTGGAGTATACCGCGACAGTGAAAAAATTCATAAACTGTTTAAATAACATTTCGGAGTGATCAGAAATAGCGAATAACATGAGGTGGTGATGAAACTGTTAGGAACGCCGTGGATTGGTTAAGTACCCTTCACAACACTACCAAATCAATTCTATAAATCCATGAAATAAATATAAAGACAGAGCTCTAAGAACGGGGGTTAAAAGATAAAAATGTAAAAAGTGTGAATGAGTGAGTGAGACAAAGTACTGGGTACTAAACATTTTAACACCTTGTTGTAGTCATAGAAACATAGTAATTCTAAGAATTGTTTTTTTCTCATTTTGGCATATCGATACTTTATATGTGATTTCCATTTAACAGGAAACTAAAGAAACTTTTAATCAATGTAGTTATCAACCAGCATAGAATTTGATATGTTATTACATAGCTGTAAAACATTATCTAATTTCATTAAATAAAATACAAATAAGTTAAACATATTTAAAGCGGTCCAGGTCACTGTTTGATAATTATATATAATTTACCTTGTATTTCCGTCCAGTGACGTCGAGCATAATTTGTATTTGGTTACGCGTTTCAGGCCATGTGGCCCATCATCAGACCATCACTCCGAGAGGAGCTCGTTAAAACAACCATATTATCGCAACAATATTGATTTCATAAACAAGGTCAACGACATAAAATTACAAGCCAGTTACAAACTAGCCTCCTTTGACATCATCAATTTATACACAAATATACCCGTGAACCAAACTTTAGATATTTTAAATGACAATCTCCATGACACTAACAAATTGGACACACAACTCATTAAAGAACTAATTATCATACTAAGACTCATCCTTCAACAAAACTATTTTACTTTCAACGGTAATTATTATATTCAAAATGACGGCCTGGCCATGGGTTCACCGTTATCCGGCCTGTTGGCTGATATATATCTTGACTTTTATGAGAACAATTATATCCTTAACAATAATATCTTCACCAATAATATTATCTTTTATGGCCGATACGTTGATGATACTTTTCTAATTTTTAACGGTACTTTATGCCAAATCAGTAATCTTAAAAATCATATGAATACTGTTACCCACAATATTCAATTTACTATGGAAACTGAAACCAATAATGAACTCAACTTTCTTGATCTTACTGTCACCAGGCAACTTAACAGCTTAAACTTTAAAATTTACAGAAAACCTACCACCACAAACGTGACCATACATGCAGACTCACACCACCCTTTCTCTCAAAAATTAGATGCCTACAACAGTTTTATTCACAGACTTTTGATGATCCCCCTAAATAATGATGATTTTGAGTGTGAACTCAACATAATTAAACACATAGCCCTGGCCAACGGATATGAATCCCAAATGATTGACAATATTCTTAGAAAACAAATCCCGTCGTTCGAAACAGACACATGATAATACATCTAACAACAAATACATCACAACAACATACACTGAGTTGATGCCCAGGATCCTTACATCCACTTTAAGTAAATTAGGTTATACTGTCATTTTTAAAACAAATAACCGTCTACGGAACTTGGTTCGCCCAGTCGTTCAGACTAACATTGAATCCAAAACCGGTATTTATAAGCTTATATGTGACGATTGTGACCGATTTTATATCGGCCAAACGGGTAGACCGTTCATCAAAAGATTCCGCGAACACACACCACAAAGCCATTTTAACAGGGGTGATTTTTCCATAGATAATATTAAATCTAACTTTACAAGGCATCTGATTTCATGTAATCATTCTTATACAAATTTCAACAATAACTTCATACCCCTACATTATTGTGCCAAAGGCCGTTATATGGATGCACTTGAAGAATTCGAGATATATAGAGGTCATAATAACCCTGGTGTGTGTGACGACATACTTAATGATAAACTTAACTTCAGGTCCAACCCACTGTATGATACCGCGCTGCGATCGATTACAGATAATAATAGATAACAGGTTCCACTGACGCAGTTCAGACAGGCTACACGCGGTGCACCGTGTTCGTGTAAGAGAACGCCTTTATATGTTTTAATATATTTTTGTATTTATTTATTATGTGTTTGTTTTATGTGGATTTTTTTATGTTTAACGAGCTCCTCTCGGAGTGATGGTCTGATGAAGGGCCACATGGCCTGAAATGCGTAACCAAATACAAATTACGCTCGACGTCACTGGACGGAAATACAAGGTAAATTATATATAACAAATAAGTTGTTTTAGCCAGAATAAACTGTGTTATTATATTTTCACCACTCAACTTAAATAATCCTTCTGCAGCTGGTTTCGTCTGTAGGACCCTTGAAGAGAGCCTGAAGGTAAGATGCAAACGAAGTTCTGATAAATTAAATAGAATTTATTAATTAATAAAAATCGTAAAGTTTCAACATGCAAATTAAAAATGAAACTTCATGACGTGGAACCATCTGAAGACTTGGTTTTTGAACATTGTTAAAACTATCGGTTAAAATTTATGCCTAAAACCATCCTCAAACTTCAAGCAATGCGGTGGTGAAAGAATTTTAAAAATCAGATCAGCAGTTACTGAGGTTATCTCGAGCAATGAAACACATTCGCATTCACTCGCACTCTCCGCCCCACCATGCCAGATTTGTGGCTGCCCACGAGTCATGTCTTTGCGTAGACGCTTGTGTGTACTCAGTCTTTCAATTCAAACACCGTTGTTTATTTTAAATGAATCCGTGATTATTAACAAAAGCATGTGACTAAAAGCATTTTAAGTTTTATAGGGGTAATAGTTGCGATAGACATCCTTGTCTGGAAAAGCCACAAAACCTCCAAAAACCAGTGTTTTTGCAGGTTTTACGTAAACTAATGGCCAAAATTAGGTGCAGAAGCAAATAATCCGCAAAAATAATTTTTTGCAAAAAATTCACAAAAACTTATTTTGGGGCCTAAATAATGTAAAATTGCGGTATTTCGTATTTTACATGAAACCTACATTATATTTAGCTCTGCACGCGGCTAATACGGTAGACTTTCTTTGTTTGCAAAAATTCGCAAAACAATTTTTTTTTTCAGAAAATCGTACGGCAATGTCATTTTGTATTCATACATAGGCGTACAGTAAGTGTGTTGCGATCGTAAACATCGTTCTACCAGCTACATACCAAAATCACATGTGGATGCGAAAAATGTGCAAAAACTCGATTGTGTGAACCAGATAATGTTAAAACGCGGTTTTTTCTTGTCTACATGGAATTTACGCACAACTAAGTTGTCTACGTGGCAATTACAGTATTTTTCTGTTTGTTTCCAACATAAATCATCCATAGGTCATACTTTCCCAATGTTATGGCAATTTTTTTTTTTTTTTTTAAGAAGAAAGTAGTTTATTAGGTACAGTATTTGCAAACTGCTTCTTTTAATTTCCAAAAATAGTTGCTGTAGGGTTACCACATAGAAACAAATTCACGGTATGGATATTGTCAATAGTAACATATTCTAATAATTTCATCTAAACTGAGATGAAATATGGATTAGATGTAGACTTAGTGAAAAATTAAAAAATTGAGTTTTAAAATACCTTCCTGAATTTATCAAAGTGAACAAAAATAAAAATCTTTATACATTTTCTATACAGTCTTCTTTTATTTGGCATTTGTTATAATTTTAATATATATTTTTAATTAATTGTAAAACATTTGTGGTTCACATTCTAGAGCCTGTGTAGTCGCAGCCATAGGATTTTATCCTGAAAAATATTGGTGTTAATTTCATAAATTTCTATAAGGAATTTTTTAATTTGTTTTTTGTGTTTTTTTCCTTAGCCATAAATATATAAGAGAACATTATAGTTGGGCCAGAAACTCAGAAATTTTTCTGCCCCTGATTTAAAATATGTCAGGCAAGAAATAACACCATGGGAAGTCTTCATTTCAGCAATAATGGTTCCAATATCCTGAATTAAGAATCTGTTTAGAAAAAATTTCCGATGACCCCCTACTCTGCAAGATGCCGATTTTGCCCATCAGGATTGATATCCTTATCTTTAATGGGGTGTCAAGCTCTTACAAGCCACATGAAAGGGAAGAAACACTTAAAGGCTGCAGCCACAGCAAAAGCTCCCAATTTGGGAGCTTTTTTCAGAATGGAAGAAGCCATCAACATTTTCCACTGCCAGTATTCCAGGCACATCCACAGAAAAAATGCTGGTATCTCCAGAAACAACAAGTGAAACACTTTCCATGAGACCTGAACTGTCTCCTGCAACCGTGGAGTCTCCTCAGCTACCCTTGGGCAAACACGGAATAAAAAGATTTCTACTTAATGAACAAGTAACAAAAGCAGAAATAATTTGGTGTAAGCAGTAAAACCAATGAAGGCAATGTTCACAGACGGTGACAAAAAATGGAGTTACAAATAACGAAAGTCGGCTATTTAATTGGATTTGGCCTAGCCCCCTACCTCAAAAATGAATTAGTAAATACAATTTCACAGACCAATTGTTTTGTTATTTGTTTTGATGAATCTCTTAATAAAGTGTCACAGTCCCACTGAATGGACATTTTTCTGAAGTTCTGGGATCATGTGAAAGAAGAAGTAAGTACCAGATACCTTACTTCGTCATTTTTACAGTCCTTTACTGCTGCCAACCTTTAGGCAGTCTTTACTGAGTCACTTTCATCTTTAGATCGTAAGAAAATATTGCAGGTGTCAATGGACAGCCCATTACTCTTAGTTTTTTTAAGAAAACTAAGAGTATAAGACAAATTCCTACATGTAAATTTCTGCATATATTATTTCATAAGTTTTAGTCACTTTCTTCAGCCTTTTTTAATCATTGAAAGTAACCTTTTTTTTGATTAGTCATGTTTATCACTTTTTTCGACTTCAAAACCTGCTTCAAGACCTGGAATTGTGAAATGTAGTAGACCTACTAAGATTATTTAACAACTGTTGGAAGAACCAATAATTCTTTTTTTTTGTAGTTAGCATTTAATTTAAAATAAAATTTTTCAGTACTGGTTATACTAATCACAACTTAATTATTTCAATAAGTGTGTTATGAGCATACATAGTCCAAGCGCTGCTCAGTACACTTTGTAGAGTGACAGTTCTTTTGCGTGGAGTAATTTTTTAACCTGTATTAATAGCATAAATATTTAATTTGCTAATTCTGTATGTGCTGATTATTTAGAATTAAGAGTAAGTGAAAGAGCAAGACATATTGTAAATATGAATATGGTGTTAATTTTTTTTTTAACGTTTTGTGTCATAATTTGATTTACGTCGAATGTGTAATCAGTAACCTGGAATTTTTTTGAAAATGTCCTGGAAAACCTGGAATTATGCAAGAATTTTCTGGCCTTGGTTTAGTGGCCACCCTGTTTCAGGATTTTAATTAGGAAGTCATGTGGAAGAATCGTATTTAATGTATTTTTCTTGTGAATACCATTGCACTGGCCTGGGTTGCATAGAGAATGACATTAAACTGAAAAAAGAAATTTGCTTCCAGTCAAATAAATCTAAGTGCTTCGGTTATACACTCTGATTTCCTTGTTTAAAAAATGTCCATATGTTACTTTTTTTTACTTTGTATTTGCTATTCTCAGTCACTAACTTTCTTTTGGTGGTTCACTACGTAACATTATTAAAAGAAGAACCTTCCAAAGAAACCCCCAAAACATACAGATCCCCAAATCTCCAGGTCACCACCACATTTTGACAGGCAACATGTGGAAATCGCAACACTATCCCCCAAAATACAACAATAACCAGAACACTAATACACCCACTCTAGCCCTTACAGAAGAAGGCAAAATCCAGATTTGTTTAAATGAGTCCGGTGAGCACAGGTTAGGTCGGGGTGAGGTGATGTATACCTAAAGAGTATACATGTTACCAGAAATATTTATTGTGATAATCAATTAGTAAACATTGTTTTACTATAATTTTTGAATTTGATCCAACTTTTGAAGCTCCCGTAATTGATGAAACAACTGTTAGGACTAATAAAACGTTTGTTGGACTAATCAAAATATTTATTTATTGGAACGTTTTATGTTTGTGATTCCAAGAAACTCCCTTGTGTTTTAGTATATAACAGTGGTAGCAGCCACAGTCAGGGAGAAGTCTTAGGGGCCTTGTTATTATAGTTCAGTAGCCTTTTGAAGTAAAGGATTCCAAATTTTCTTCTTGGATAAAAATTTGTATAACAGTCCGTAATTTATATGAGTTTTAAACCATATATAGGCAATCATAATAACTGTTTAATTTTTGTTTTTAGTCTCTAATGAGGAGTTCTAATAGCACAAAGAAAGAAAGAGAAAACTCCCTGATGACCCTACTGAACACAGACCCATCATTAGATGTACATATTTTGGAAGCAGTTAAACTGCATATGATGGTTCAGGCAATGGAACTGCACAACATGTACATTCAAGGAAATGATGTTCCCCTGTTTTCAATGTTAATGTTTGCCAGGGATACATCAGAATCACCGATAGACCTAATGAACAATCATTTACATCAGGTCGGCGACACTGGAGGCCTTGAGCAGGTATGTAATGTAAATTGTTAAATGTTGTAGATGTATAATTGGATTTACAAGTGTACGTTCACATGTCAGCAGAAGTAAACACTGGGCTAGAAACATTTGTCTATGGTAAGAAATTATTAGCATATTACTGAATGGATAACAAACAAAACTTAATAATGCAGTACAACATAAGATTTTTTTGATGGCATACTTGTAGCTCTGCAGCAGTGAAAAGAATTTTATAGACATTTTTCAGTTTAAGCCACTTTTTATAACAGTTAGCCTTTTGTTTATTTTTCATTGTCTTGCAATAAATTCTTTATTTAAACTTTTATTTGAACAGATGAGTGTTTGTACTGTGTCACCCCAATGTTGTCATCAACATACAAGAATTATATGGCAACACTTGACTTCCCTAAAGACCCAGGATACACTGCATATGCTAACATTTCCTACTTGGAGGTGTATTTATAAAATACCTGTAGGTCTTACCATACACCTTCATTTTTAACTCAAACGTTTACAGTGATTGGAATAAATTTGAAAAACAGTTAGTTTAAGATTGATGATCTTAAGAAAAACAGTCATATGTACTGATGATCTTATGTGAGTTACATCCTAGGTAATTAAAAAAGAGAGAGTGCATGTGCATATGCATACTTATGGTTTGCAAAGGTTTTTATGTATGTTCAACTCATATTTATTTTATCTACAACATACAAAAATGTGTGTATTTAAGTGAGGTGAATTATTTGATTCAGTAGAAGAACAATAGATTTGTGTACAGTTCAGTAACTTTTGGTAGCAGAGTGAATTAATTTGTATTACTTTTTTACATGGTATTACAATTTCTTAGGATCGGAATAAAGTAAGTTGACTTAATGAGTAACTGAGCTTGGCATGTTTTCTTGCATGCAGATGAGATTATCTGAATACCCAGCTGCTGAGTAGTAGTTTTTACTATAGTACGCTGAAAAACAGTACAAGGACATTTTTATGTAAAGCACAATTTTTGTATTGTGTGTGTGTGCGTGTTTTAATATATGCTTGTTTTATGTAAAATGATACCACGGTAAGGTGATATGTAAACATTGTTATGAGGAAAGCCAGCAAACTTAGCAACCAGAATTCACATGCATACAAATAGGAAAAACAACAATAGTTTGAAATATTTTGCAGTCACATCTACTGCATAGAGACATAAACCAATAAACAATGGAAACAAAAGACAGGACAGTTGAGGATTTTTCTTTTTTTTTTTTTTTTTTTTTTTTTTTATTGTATGTTTCTCCGTTACTAACGATGCTATTGGTAATAGTGAAATATTTCAAAATAATATTGTTCTGTACCATTTTTGTAAAAATATAATTAGGACAAGTGCCCTCTAACCTACCATATGTCAAATAATGATGCTGTCTCTTATAAATATTTTCTATTATGATGTTTTCTGTTTATATTAACACTTTGATGCCTTTTGCCATCAGTTGATGTCCATTGAAAACTTCCAAGAATGCTGACAGACGTCAGTTGACACCCTCTAGTTTCACTGTGTTTCTGTATGGTATTATGTATATAAATACATCTTTTGAGCTGTTTTGAAACAAACGTGTTCTTGTAGTATTTAAATCATCTGCTATATTTCATGCCCATTCACTTTTGTAACAATTGCTGATGAAAACTTGGTGCATGTTGCATGTGACATTCCATTGTGCTTATAACCACGTTTAGCTTATTTTACTACTTAAAAAAAATACAAAATGTAAATTTACAAAACTGATTATAGTAGAAACATGTAACAACATTTTTAATGTGTTTATAACAAATAGTGGTAACATCGTGAGTTTTAGTAACTACATGCGCCTCAGCCAAATTTATATTTTCCCCAAAACATTGATTTTTTAAAAAGCAGTTACAGACAACATAGTCATATACAGCGCACAGTATTTTAAACAGGATGTTTTGATCTTATAAAGATATGGATAACACATATTTTTGACTGTATAATGTAGAAGCTACAGCATTAATGCTAAAAACGCCTGGCCTGTGCAAGGATGGCTAGTGTAAGTCCTAGAATCAGAGTGTTAATCAACTTGTATGAGAATGTCCTTAAACTTACATCAATCCTCTGCAATAAAAGTACATCAGATATACACAGATTAACAAACTCAAGCTTTATTATCTAACTGCTAATCATATTTTGTATGTGTCACATGACTTCTTCTTCATCACAATAATTCAGGTCAATGTAGTAGCTCAGTATTTTTGTGCTGTTAACAAGTTTGCTTGTCCATGGTATCAGAAAAACTCAAACCCTCCAGTTATCGTTTGTTGTACTCGTACGGTTATCAGAACTCCTTGTGTAGGTTCTAGAAAAGCTAAGTAGATATGATCTGTACGATAACTACAGTACCACACATACACTACAACATGCCATTCCATAGAGGATAGTTTATGTAACTTCTGCATTCCGATAGCCATGCAATGAGGGTGGGGGTGCTTTTGCACTATGTTCTCATAGAAATATATGTATTCTGTATATATCACATATTTGTATTGGCACAGGACAAATGGCACCAATCGTACACCTCTTCATTTTTGTGGCCCTTAGAAGGGCCGTGTGGCAAGGATGCTAACTGCGATGTATATTCTGCTCAAGCCGTGCTGTGATGTTTGGCGGCTGAGCCCGCTGCCATCCTAGTTGATGTCCATCGCTGGTTCTTCTTTTTTCTCCATTCTTCTCTTCGTCCTTTTCCTTCCGGCTAGCTTCACATTGTCCAATGAAATGGCGATGGAGTACGCCAAAAAATTCTAGCGGTGCTCTTTTTATGCTGTGACAGGTTGTGTGCCATGAGGCTATCAGAGTGATGCTGATCCCTGATTGGCTCACTGTGAACTTGTCAGGTGTCACATGCCCGCCAGGGATTACCGGCTACCTCTCGGCTGGTACCGAGAGCAGATGTTTGCCTCACTGCCGTCACAACTCCTCCAGATCTTGAATGCTCTCCGGTGGCCAGCCTACTGCTCTTCTCCGGATCCTCATACTTGAGGCCATGGTATGTAGCAGTGATCACCGGTGGCAACATGCACTTCAGAGCTGGGGTGAATTGCGCAAACCCTCGCTCTACCTCGAACCCGGTGTCCCCCTGGATGAAGCTGTTGGGTGCCATGTTGGTTTGTGGGCCAGCTGGTAATTCGCTGGCATGGCCATATCGGGCATCCGCACGATGATCGCTGGCCCATATTGGCCACCAGTATATACACAGTTTTCTTCTTCTTCACCGTCTCCTGATACCATGGCCCTTCTAATAAGGTCTACTCTTCTTGGGCATGCTTCCTTGATTAGTTTCAGTTTCCGTTCATTACATAAGTGCTGTCTCCTCAACTGTTTCCTGATGAAACTGATTTCTGATGGATTCAATTATATTTCATTATTGGCAGTTTGATATTATATTTGATAATATCTCATTGTTTTTATATATTGTAAAAAATAATGTATTTTAAAAACAGTTTACACGCTTATTATTGAGTGTAGAGTTGCACTACTAACTTTTATTTACATGTTCAATTTTAAATCACCATCTAAATGCTTGATTTTTTTTGTAACTCTTTATGCTGTCAGTTATTTGAGGAGATTACTGTTTCCTAGACATTTGAACTTGATCTGCTTTTCTTCCCGTTAGCTTGGTTATAGCCTTTTGTTCCCAGAGGCATTTGCTCACTCAGTTACTATATTATGCAGTTCTTCCACTCTTTGCAATTAGGGCAATATCATCAGCATAGGCAAAGACTTATAAAAAAGCCTATTTATTTTACTTGTAAAATGTTAGTAATTTAATAAAATCCCAGTGTATGTTTAGTTTTCCTTTTATTCATATATTTGCTGTATGTTCAAGGATATATGGTTAATCTTAAGAAATAAATTAAGTGCACTGATAAAGCATCCTCACACTTCTCTCCATGGAACAGTGTACTCTTAAAAAAGAAAGATGAGTTATTATTCAAACAAGACGTGAATAAACATTTCAGTTTGTAAAACACTGATAAATTATATTCATTTTCATTTAGGTTATTTTGTATAAAATTAAACCTCCTTTTCCCCTTTCCAACCAGCAAAAACCTTTTAGAATTAAAAAAAATTATTTATTGGTATCTAAAATAATTAAATGATCATATTTTCTTTAGGTTGAAATGTTCCTGTTGGGCTATACTCTTGGAGTTACAATAAAAGTAGTAAGACCATCTGCATTTGGAACTCAAGATTTTACATGTTATTATCCAGACTGGAACGTGGGAATTTGGCCAGAAGTTCTACTCATTGCTGAAGACGACCGCCACTACAATGTTTTGGTGCAATAATTTTATAAACATGTTATGATAATAAATATTCAGTATTTCCAAATTATCACATTGTTAACTTTTAGTTTTCATGAATTTAAAAAAAAAGTAATTTGAATAGTAGAGACTGAGGTTCCTTCAGCCTGAAAATGAATTTGTTTTTGCTTTATTTCAAGTATTTATAGGTTTAAATGTGTGTGTGTGTGTGTGTGTGTGTGTGTGTGTGTGTGTGTGTGTGTGTGTGTGTGTGTGTGTGTGTGTGTGTGTGTGTGTGTGTGTGTGTGTGTGTGTGTGTGTGTGTGTGTGTGTGTGTGTGTGTGTGTGTGTGTGTGTGTGTGTGTGTGTGTGTGTGAAACGGGACTAGGTACAGGGGAAACTTTCTTCAGGGAGGCACAATTAAAAATAAATCAAGATGTAAATAAATTGCTAAACAAATGAGAAAATAAAAATAATCAGCTAAAGTGAACAAATAAATACATTTTAAAAATTATCAGAATTGCACTTTTATTTTAGGAATTTGTTGATGATGGTCATTGATTTTTTCAGATCATCCAGCAGACCTTTTAAATTCATAACAGGGGAATTGTAGAAAGTCTATTCTCACACTGCGCATTACACACGTATGTGTTTGTAGATTTCAAACAAGAGATGGTGTGCTCTGCTCCAGATATGCTCATTGGTATTGTTAATACAATACAACATAATTTATGTTTATAGGAGTATTTTTTCTGCTAAGCTTGTTTTTGTCAAGAACTTCATCATTTCAGTCACAGTTTGAGAAGTCTAATACCCTGTAAACCATCACTAATTCATTACACAAATTAAAAACATTCTGTAACGAGTGACAAAAACAGGGTCTCAAGAAAGCAAGTTTAGAAGCACTGAAATTTCTTTGGCTCTAACGGCTCATGAAACTGCAGCTTTCCCAGACCTTGAAATCTTACCACGTGCACTATTTCACAGTTAAAGTTTGGTTTTGAAGAACGTTGAATAGCGAGGAAAAAGATGTGGCTGGAAACGTTCAGTAGAAGTAGAAAATCAAAATCCTTCGATGGTGACATATCCTTTAGCAGTCAAGAAAGCATCAATCTCCCAACTATATCTATCTTCAAAGATCTGTGTGAGCTATGTTTCGTTTTCAAAATTCCATCTCCCCTGGTAACAGTTGAGAAACATTTCTTTACCTCAGGTTTAAGAGCATTAATGTTCTTGCAGATAAATTTAAAGAAATCTATTCCAATTTTCACAAAAGCTTTTAATTTAGTTATTGCGGATAGCTGTTAGTGAGTTTGTGAAAATTATTGATATCATAAAAGTCATTATTATTCCACATCCCTTTAACTGTCTCAAACACAACATGTGGCCAACGTTACAGTGTATTTCTGATTTCTGTGCAAGTAACCATTTTGGAGAAGAAGAGTATTCTTTTTTTAAATCACTTGTACATTCTTTAATTTTTATCTTAAAAGAAATATTCGAAGTTGGCCTACTTTTATTATTGTTTGTTGCTTTTCTTCAAACGTGGAGCCCCCAAACAACACAGTATTGAGACAGCTGTTACACCCCACTGCTTGTTTCAGTGCTCTCCCCAAAGCTTTGCTATAAAGGACCATATGTCTCTTTCCATATTTTACACTTTCAAGCAAGGACCAAATTCTTTCACACTTCACTAAATCTCTTTGCCTAATGAGATCAGTTATGTAAGCTTAATAATCATGACACTACCACTCATAAGAAACAAACAGAAATTAAATTTACAGAAAAAATAATTAACTGAAATGTTTAGGGACTACCCTAGTCCCTTTGGCAGTACACCACTGATATAGTAGATGTTGTTGGTATATACATTACTAATAAACACACAGTACTTGCACATTACTTCACTTACATGTGAAAATGACTCAATCGTAAAGATGTTTTGAATAAAATGAAATGTTTGTGTCATAAAAATCTGATTTATTGTTTGCACTGATGGAAGCTCAGTCTCGGCAACCAAACCAAATCATCTAACCATCGATACGTAATCGCTGATAACTTATAAAACATTACTCCCATTGTGATAAAATTATGGTACTCAGATTACTGTGATGATGCTTGAAGGTTCTGTTTGTTGTAAGCAAAAATATTGTAGTATACTATCCTGATCCAGGATAAATCAGTATTTGCTGGTCAGGTAAATAAAATAATCTTTTCGGGTGTACATATTGTGCAGTTGATTTCCTGCGCAGCTTTGTGTTTCACATATCATGTACTGTAAAACCACAGTGTTAGGCGTGCTAATATTCCATAAAATGGAAATAATTGGTTACTTCTTTTCAGTAAAAGTACATAAATCAGTCTGTTTATTTGTTAAGTGATTTGCATCTGAGCCCTGTCTTCAGTCTTCTATTTTGCAAAATTCTTCGTTCTTTGTAAATGCTTTCCGTAATTTCGGTGGCATGCCTTCTTGAAACCTTTTATCTACAATTTCCTTATATCAGATTGAAAGTTATAATTTTGAAATTAAAAATGATTTGAGTTTTGTGTTACCTGAAGATAGGATGTTTTTTTTTTTTTTAATATATTTTCCAACAGTTGGATAGTACAATTTGTAGCTATTATATGTAACATTGTTGTATGCACAAATCGTTAAGGGGAAAGGGAGCATCAGTTTAGTGCTCGTATTTAGTCAGTAATAAGATTTGTGAAAAGAATTCTCTTATGGTGTGAACATTGGTATTAAAGATAATAAAATAAAAATATTAATTAATTTAAGTTACACGTACAGAAATTTAATTTGTTTGTTTATAGCTATCTGTGATTTTTATTGTTCATTATGATAGTTTTAGATATTTTTCAATTTAACGCATTTTTAAGTATGACACAGTTTGTTGTTGATGTTCAGTACAATTATAATTTAGGTTGTAGGGGCTATTTGTTTGTATGATGCTATTACTGCAACTTATTGACTGCCTTGCCAAGACTTTATTTTATACAGTGTTGTGTTTTTGTATTCAGTATTATTATTTTATTTTCGTGTATATTTAATGTAGAACTTTGCAAAAACTTGTAGAAAATATTTTATTTATTATAGTTGTACAATTTGTGACAATAAATACCTACTCTGTTCGCTCTAGTCGACATCGCATTGTTTCGAACAGTAATACCTTAAACTAAAGGTCGCTGGTTGGAGTTACATTTCATATGTACGCACATTCATACTACACAGTATTATGTAAATGTTTAGAATAAAAAGTGTATTAAATTGCTTTTTATTATAGCACATGGGTGGCCAAACAGGCTTGCAAGGTGTATGTAGGGCATGATAATATACTGAAAATATTACAAACTGTTTTCAATCATAGGTCCACTGGAGCGAAGGTACTGAGAGAATTAATAAAAAGACAAAGTTATAGCCAGTAAATAAACGTGCTTTTTAATAATTACTTAAATGAGTATTGTACATAAGTTAAATAACTGAAAGAATATTGTTTTAAATTAATGTGTTTAACAACAAAGTAAGAAAATAAAAATAATCATTTGTTTATTTAAAAAAAAAAATAATAAAAGTCTGTGACAGCTTTTAGGTTATTTTAATTTGTGTGGGTGCCTTCCATTAGCTGAAATTTCTTATTTGAAAGTATTACTAAATTCGTGTAGTAAAACCAAAGTTGTATATATAGACAAAAACAAACTAAAAATATTGGAAAGATGAATTACTAGGAAAATATTAGGCCCACGAAAAACTTCAGAAGATTGGAAATTAAGAAGTAATGATGAAATATATCAGAGTATAGAAAATATAACAGAAACGATGAGAAAAAGAAGACTATTATTTTTTGGACATTTATATAGAATGGCTGACAATAGGTTAACAAAGCAGATCTTCAAATATCTGTGGGGGAAGAAGTCAACATCAAGTTGGATTAAAGAAGTCTAAAAGGATTTAGAAAAAAATACTATAAACGCAGAAGAAGCAATTGAAAGAGAAGTTTTTCTGGTAAAAGTGTTAAAAATGGAAAGAGTCCAGGGTAGGAGAGAGAAAAATGTTGGTTCAAAGTGGACTGAAGACAGGAAGAAGAGACACAGTGAAAAGATAAAAGAATATTGGAGAAAAAGAAAATAATAAAGAATAAAGAATTGAAATTGGCATGTGGTCCTTAGATGGCAAAAAAAAAATTGTGATTAATAATGGCTTAATTATAAATTAACTATCTTGAAGATTTTAAGATGCTATATTAACACTTTTGTTATTATAGATATTAGAAAGTTTATTATTTAACCCTATTATTGTTATTATTATTACTAGCAAAAGCAATACCACTGTTAATAATTAACAGCAGTAAGACAATTAATAAAAATGTTGATTAATATAAAATCATCATTCAAAATTTATCATAATTTTTAAAGCAATTTTAACATCTTTTAAATTTTTATTAGACACAGTTGCTGGTTATACAACAAAGATTTGCCAGGCTTAAGTTGACTCCCTGATGACACTGTGTTGGCCATCCTTGTGTCATGTTTAAAAAAATATATTGTGACATTTTAATTTAGAAGTACATCAGACGGAAGTGAAATAAAAGCAAATTAAATGCTGTGATTTATTTATTTTAAGGATACCACATTCTGTTTTTAACAGCTTTTAGGTTATTTTAATTTGTGTGAGTGCCTTCCATTAGCTGAAATTTCTTATTTGAAAGTATCACTAAATTCGTGTAGTAAAACCAAAGTTGTACATATAGACAAAAACAAAGATTGTTGTTACTAGAATAAGAGAAGCCTTAAACATGACTGTATATACTCTTCTACAAATACCAACCAGTCTGACCATTGCAATACTTACATATTAAGTACATGTAATTGTGCAAGTTGTTTTGATGTTACTATTTTTGATAATTTACATATAAGTATATTATTTATTAATTATGCCTTACAAAGTGTATATAAAAATGTGTTTCTGATTAACGCTTATAAACACCACATGTAATGTTGCTATTAAGGTAACTATGTATAGATAACCGAAACTATTTTTGTTAATGTTATGTTAGTTGACAAGTGAACGAATGGAATATAAAAATGATTCGTTTAAATTATGCGTTATTCTTCAAAAAACCTATGTGTTAGATTTATTACATTCCATATTTATATTATGACTACTAAATTGTTCATAGCAATTTTGGTTGTTGTCTCAATTCCCGACTACACAGTGCGTTGGCACCCGTTAAAAGACGTACGCGTGCAAAACAATGATCCAAATTTTTGGTTTCCCAGCATATTTCAGAATTGCCTGAAATACTACAGCAACCTCGAATACTAGGAGGCTCAATTTATAGTAAACATTGTTGTAATAAATATGAATGGTACTTTACACTGTGAAATTTGACTACTTTTGCAAAACTAAACAAGGCTGAAACAAAGTACAATGCAAATCGTAATCTAAAAATTTTTTAAACTAATAAAAAAAACCTCCGCCCAACAGTCCCTGAAAGGACCAAGGCGTACCGCGTGGCTGTTGTGTGCAATGTGACGGTTGCATGGCTAGTACAACGTGCCACCAGCCGCTAGTTGCAGTTTTCACAGCCAGGAGGCGGCACTGGTATCTCAGCGCCTACTCAGTTCGGCCTCACGATGCTGAGTGCATGCTGTACGGTTTTTAGTTATTAGTTTTAAAACTAATAACATTCTATAAATTTTTGTGTCTTCGCATGGTGTGTGTGTTAATTTGGTAGTTTCTTTTCTTGAATTGTTAATATTATTAAATGTACTATAAAGTCAAGCATGTTTTTCAACAGCCAGGTTAACTCGGCGTGAGAAGTTGAGTACCTAGGATAATACCCTGGTGTAATAATTGGTGGCTGAAGCACACTACATTCCATGTATTACAAATAGCTCCTACCATGTCTGTACTCCCAAACTAGTTTGGTGATGGGCCTACAAACAAGCGGGCCACTATTATTAAACGTACAGACAAGTCTTATATACTCATATGAAGCATATTTTTACTAGCCATGGTCATCTGTTGTAGACATTTGCATAATGCTGATTGCACACACAGAGGGAGTAAAACAAGATTTACATTATCACAATTTACTTGGCTGTTAGGCCGTGGTCTAGTTTTTTCATGTGTATCTCCAGACGTTTCATCTATACAAATGACGGATATCTTCAATGACATGGAAGATGTCAAACAGATGATTACAACCACCCGTGAACAAATACAAACAAAGACTGTTCTGTCCTGCATTCATTTATAAAACAAGAATACTTGATAAATAAGAATTATTAGTCTTGATGTGTACCATAATAATTATTACTGTTGTGTTATTTGTGTATATTTACTTGATGAAGGATCAAAATTTGTGGAAAGTTTCTTTGTTCTAAATTTTAAATGCATCAAAGAATTTAATCTAATTTAATTTAATCATACGTTATTAAATGCCGTTTCTTGACCTACAAAGCATAGAAATACTGTAATATAAAATTCTATAGTCTTTTCAATTATTTGTTTTAATATGAAAATAGCATGATTGTAAGATCTTCCTGGATCACTGTTGTTTATATAAAGAATCTAAAGTATTGATCAAGCAATCAGACATTATTTTTTTAATAACTTCCCAATGTAGTACTTAAAAAAAAAAGTATTTCTCTAAAGTTCCTGTCACCCTTCTTATGCAGAGAAAATGCGAAAGGAAGTTTATATAATACATGTGTATTTTACTGGCTATTAGTAAAAAGTATTGACAAATTGTATTATTTAAATTTTGATAACGAATTGTATTTTAAACTTGATAATCAATCTTTTCAAATTTAGAGCACAAGAAAGAGTGTATACAGAGGAACAACATGTATAGGAAATATGTAGTGGAAAATTTCTAACTACTGTGTGTAGTTATCTCAACATACCTCTGTCGAATAAATGTATAGGTGTACATTATTTATGTAAATGTTAACGATGCAAGGTTTAGCTAGGATCGTCAATAAGTACTTGACCGATCCTGACTAAACCTTCCATCGTTGAAATTTACTGATCGATGGTCAGTACTAAATTAAGGATTCATTTCTGTAAATGCTTATCAGCAGCAGAAAATAGTTTTGATACAATGAGTTCTAGGCAGCAACATTTCATCAGGAGGTGGTAAGGATACTGTAAGAAACACACTTACTTCAATAACATATAAATCTTCAAAACTAAATGCATATTTATTAATTAAAATTTTTAAATCAGCCTTTTTAAAGATTAAATGATTAATAAATGTACAGATGTTTATAACATAAAGATGATTTAATCACAAATCTATTAAAATGAGTAATTATTTCAAATATGTAAGTTATTTTTCAAGGAATTATGGCTGACATGATTAATCTATCATGGCTGACATGGTTAATCTATAAAAATGTAATTGCTACAATATAAATAGTTTTACATAATAGTATCACAGGCTGCTTGTTCTCCACTTAAGATATATACATGTCAAAGCATTTATGTCATCCTTTTGACAAGATTTTTATCATTTCAACCACTTGATATTTGATTCAATTCTCTGGTTCAACTGGTAGTTTATTTCTATTTTTGCTTTACTAACTAACACAATGCTAAATCCACCCATGATGCTGATTCTGTGATCCTACTTTTTTAAGAACTTATAAACACTATTCCAACATCGAACACAAGTATTTTAGATTAAAATGTATTGCTTGAGCTAGCTTTTGCGCATTGCTTCATCAAAGGCTGCCGCTAGGAGCACAGTCCATTGTGTTTTTGTAGATGGCGCCATCGTTTGGAAGATCATTGCTGTTTGTGTATTGTGTAATGTGTTCAAATTATATGTGTGATATAAACTGTGTATGTTCATTTAGAATATTGTGTTTAAAATTCATTTTTCGTGTGTTTGTAAATTTCCAGTATATCTAGTTTTCAGCCTTTTGTGTGTATATGTAGGATTCCATGTTGTTGATGTTTATGTATACTCTTTCTGTTCTTAGTTCAATCCTGATGTAAACAAACCCACTTGGCAAATCTGAAAGGCTATTGGTCAGGTGCGTTGACACTGTTCACACAGTAATGTATTATATGCATGTGCAGAATCTCTGTATAGTCATGTGAGAGTTATCTTCCCACTTAAATCGGGGCACGTCATTTTAAGATTTCCTCCTTATCACTGTATTCTGAATTGTATTGAATTAATATGGAGCCAGTTGCCCGATTAGTTGCTTGATATAAAACAATTTATTGAGAAGGCAGTAAATGAAAAACGGTGGACAAGTGGAGTCCTTGTATGCAGCATATAATCCAGGAAGATGATAAATTATGGCAACTGGCCCACATTACCTTGTGGACAATGAACAATCTTATCAATAATAATGCTGACTCAAGTAATGATACAAGTTCAGACACAGATATGGAAGGCATTGAATTACTCTCTGAAAGCAACTGAGAGTATTCAGTACATTAGTAATTATCACAGCTTCTACTTTCATTTAAAATAAACTTTACTTTTTTGTTTGTTGCGATATTTAAACAGTTAATAAAAAAAAACCCATTAACTGGTGTTATAAAATGTTTCAATGTCGGTCTACACTGTCACACAAATTTTACTTTGGTCAGGACAAATTATTAAAATTTACGTTTGTTTATACACAATCAATATTGTATGCACCCTGTCTGTACTCCTTCTATCAGAGTGACACGCCTCTAATTCAAGTAGCAAATAGCGTTTCAGATGTGCCACGCCTGTTTATTTACATCAGGATTTAGCTGAGAACGGAAACAGTATACGAGGTGTGTTCAAAAAAAGACCGAACTATTTGTGTAGCACGTCAACTAGCGCATAGAGCGAGCTGCAGAATTAAATGCTGCTAGTGACAGGTTTTTACGCCTGAATGCCGTTTTCTCCGTCCCGTCATGATCGTCAGTCTTCAAGCTACACGCGCTGTACTGCGCACGGGCACACACCGTCCGGTGAATTTATAACGAAGTGAGAAGGAAGATCTTAATACAATGTGTGTGTATAAAATTTTGGTGCTAACTTCGTAAAATCTATTTCTGAGCTATTTCTATTGCTATTGCATTTCAAAGTTGTCATTACCATTTGGGTTGGTACGCAGTTATTGATCGATTTCAAATCGTATCTCTTTCTGATCGTCGTCAACAAACGCAGTAAGAATTGTTTTCTTACAAATGCAGTAATACAGTACAATTAAATTTATCGATCTAAATTTAATTTTATGATTTTATATTAATGCGCATTCTCTCAGAAAGTCTCGGTAATTAAAAGAATGAATTACAATTACCACATCGCAAGCTCTCTTCCCACGATCTTCGATATCGCTTTGATTGCACTGATAATTAGATTTTTGCTCTCTTTAAAAATTCTTAAAATAATCGTTCGGCTCAAGCAGGCTTCCGCGTATGCTTAATTAAAAACCAGAATGTCTCTGAAAAGTTTTAACCTAGTTTTGCCGCAAAATTTCATGCGCACATGTTGTTCTTTGCGGTCTTTCTTAATCAGTTTGTCACTAATCGCCGGCCAGCGTCCGCATGTGCCCACTCAATCTGATATACCTAAAAGACTACTGCTAATAGCGGAACACAATAAGTGGCAGTTTGTTGTCAAAAACTATCGCTAGGTGCGTGCAAAGTCGCGGCGCGTCGTTTGTGCGGGTTGATGTGTTACTCAAAAAGTTTGGTCTTTTTATGAACACACCTCGTATGTGTGTTGTGTGTTCTGTTCAATGAGATTGTTTCCAAAGGTGGATTTGGTGGTGGAGTGTAATGCTTTTACGTGTTCAGTGTACCTTTGTTTCAAGCTGTGTGTGTGTATGTATGTGTGTTCTATTTTGTTTGTGGCTTTGTTCTGCAAAACAGAACATATATCATCAAAAAACATACACAAGCAGCTAAACAAATTTGATTTACACACATTAAATTGCTCAGAATGTAACAAATTCTGCATAGGCCAGACTGGACACAGCTTCAAACAAAGGTACATTGAACACATACACACATTATACTCCACCACCGAATTCGCCTTTGGAAACCATCTCATTGACATACATACTCGAGCAGAACACACATACATAAACATCAACAACATAGGAATCCTACACATACACACAAAAGGCTGAAATCTCCAACAGCTGAAAATATACAAATCCATGGAAACAATGTCCTAAATAAACAGATACAATTTAAATCACACATACTATTTGAACACAACACACACATACACACATACAGGAATGATCTTTCAAATGACGATGCCATCAACAAAAACACAATTGACTGTGCTCCTAGCAGCAGCCTCTGATGAAGCTTGCAATGGGTGAAAGCTAACTCAGGCAATAAGGTACAAATTTTTATCTAAAATACGTGTATTCCACATCACAATAGTGTTTATAAGTTCTTAGTGACATCAGCTCACTACGTTTTGAAATATTAAATCCTTGGACAAATCTATTATTTGAAACAAGAATTTCCAGCATGACCAGATATTAGATTGTAGCAAACAAGGATCCAGTGCAAGAACAACTAGTCTAGTAGCATGAGACAAGGGATCTGAAATTGAAATTGCAGCATAGAAACTAAAAAGGCATTTCAATCAAGACTGGAGCAAGACATTTTTGTAAGCCTTCTAGATTTCCACAGTGACGCTGCCAAGAAGTATGTGGAAGATGTTTTTATTTCAAAACAAATGGAGCAAGTGAACTTCCTTTATAAAAAGTGTTTTCAAAGCTTTGTTGTATTTCTGTGGGCCATTTTGAAAAGACAAAATCAAACAGATAACTAAAATAATAATAATTATTATTATTATTGTTATTAATTTATTTTTATTTAATATTACTTTTACCCAGTAGTTGATACCGTTTTCTTAATTTTTTTTATTTTGATATTCTGTTTATGAATATATTGTCATTGTGTGGGCTATTTAAAGTGCCAGCCTTACTCCCTTAAATTATTTGAAAATTGTATTGGAAAACAAAAACGAATTGGCAGTTTCACCACTCCCCATGCTTTGTGACATAGTATGCACTTTATTTAATTTTAGAACACGTGTTTACACATTAATATTAACTGACAGTCAATATAGGAATCAGTTGGATAAATCCAAAATGAAGTCAACAAATTACTATTCTATTCTTTTTATTATTCTGATAATTTGTGGCAGTTCAGTATTGTCTAGAATTTTTGGTGCCCGCAATGAAAATTTGTAGGACTGGATACATTTCACTGGCAAGATCTGAAGTCTGATTTGTTTTGTCTGTCTGCTTTCCAGTCATGTGCAGTATCTAATAAAAAAATTACTGACATTCATCTCAAACTGAGAACGCATAATTAACTTATTTATATACTTCTCAGCTCACATGATGCTAATTATTACCAATTCCATTCCAGGAATACCATGTAAATAATTTAAAAATATATTGTAGAAACTTGACATAAATAGATAACTGTACTTTATAATGTAAATAGTTTTCTGTTAAATTAAGAGATAATTTTCTGGTTGCTGTTTTGCATTCTTTTCAGTATTGCTGTTCTCACATTTCAGACCAAATAGAATATTCTTGCTGTCAACAAATATAAATTTATTTAACAGAAAAACCATTTTAAAAATTAATTAACATTAAACAATTACCATTCATGTATATATATATATACATAATCACACACACAGACAAATCTCATTACATAAATATTATATAGCTTGTATATAACCATGTTTTTTGTTAAATTTATGTATAATTAACATAAAAAATTGAACAAACGTAGATGTATATGAATTCCTAGGTATTCTCAGGTGTGATAACAGTATACATAGTTTAATAAGACTTCTGAATACACAGGAATATTGTTTAACATAGCCATTTTATTAGTACATTATTTACACATTATTTAATACATTATTTACATTACAAATGTGTTACTAATGCTAGCAATAACAAAGTTTTGGCATTAAGTACTAATCCATATTAATGATATCGGCATGGAATGAAATAAGTTAAACATAATTGAAATACAAAAGCCAAGAAAGTGTGTGTGTGTGGGGGGGGGGGCACAAGGGCTTTTTTCTCAGTTTTCAGAAGAAAATAATGACTGCTTTATGTTATAAATATATATAAAACACATGGTTGTTAGTATATTTCTACTAGTAATTTTGTACAAACCACTATGTTGTCTTTGGTATTAACGAGCGCTTTCGGCAGTCAAGCCATCTTTAGGTCATTTACCAACCTGCCGAAACCAGGTCATTGACAACTGCCGAAAGCGCTCGTCAATACCAAAGACAAGATAGTGGTTTGTACAAAATTACTAGTAGAAATATTTGAGACCACTAACACTCCAATACAACAATAAATTGTTAGTATATTGTCATATGTATTTTAACACTTATCATTTCACTATAAAGGAGTTGATTAAATATTCATAATACTACTCAGAAGTATCACAGAATCAGTGCATTGTGGATAAGTCATCTCCGCAAGGTATAAATATAAAATATTAAGTATACATAACAGGTACAAAACTCATTAAAGACAATACACAGAGACTATATGTTATGAATAGAATTACTGGAATGTAACTTGATATTCTTATATTGTTACATTGTATTCTTGATAACATTTCTTGATACCAAAAGTGGAAGAAAATAAAATTTTATTTAAGAAGGATTAATAACTTGATGAAATATTTTCAAAATAAAACGTTTGTAGTTTTGCAACCAATTGCATTTTATCTGTATAATAAAAAGCATATTACAGTATCTACAAAAGGTTCTGCAGCTCGTATCTGTTCCAGTGTAGTAATGTTGTAGTGACAGCTGCGGTACCCAACTGTTAATCTCACCAGCCTTCTTTTCAACTTTTCTGCAAACATTTTGGTTTTTTATGAACATCAAATACCTGCATTTTCCTTCTTTGACTTTAGTAACATTTTTTCCTTGTGAATGTAATATGCTTCAAACCGTGCTTCACCGTAGCCCTGAAAAATGTTTGTTTGTGTGTAAGACTATATTATTAAACCAATCAATAGCACACGTTTAGTAAAAACTAGTGTACAAAAATTTTACTAACCAACTATAGCATACAAAATATGATTTTTAAATCAGTGATGACACTTACATGGACAGTAAGTCATAAAATTCTGTCATCAGAATTTAATCGTCTGTTTGAATGCAGCTATTCTTTTTTGTATAAGACTTTTTAATATTTAACTGTAATATTTGAATTTACTCTTTGATCGTGTATAGTGGTGTGCACCAGATCGCGATGCGGTATAAAGTGCTACAATAATGTGTTCTTAGATGGCATACATACTGTGATGTTTGGTAAACGTTCTGATTTTTTGATGACTTCTCCAGAAGGATTGGTGTTTTTATATAACCTGATGATGAGGATTTATCCTTGAAACACATAGTTATTGAAAATTTTAAAGAAGTCACAAGACGGTGAGTAACCAAGTGTTTACAAATATTACAATTAAATACTTATACACATGACTTGGAGACTATAATATAATGAATAATGAGGCTTTTTAATGTTATAACAGTGACGTAACTTGATATCTTGCTATTCCATTTCACTACGTTTAAATATGATTCCAAAGGAAATCTTATTTCTTGATTTAAGATTTACTTACCCAATAATCAAAGTCACTTATTTTATGTGCTGACATAGTTGAATTATTGATTACACTCCAAAGAGCCCAAAAGAAATGAGATGCCAGCTGGTAGTAATCTATTTCTTCTAGAACATGCGCGACTGTGTCTTCTGGCTTGGGCTGGTAATCTTTTGCACTCATGTACGTATTCAGGTAAGTTTCAACTAGTCTTACCTGTATTAAAATAAATTATATATGTCAACAACGTCTTATTAATTTTATCCAATTAAACAATATCTCATCAGATATAAATTATATACTGAAGGTATATAAAACATTGTAAACGTGTTCAGTCAGGACTATTTTCATTATTAATTTTTATTAATTTGAATACAACATTACTGAATACAATTTTTAATTGAATACACTAATACAATTTGAATTAATTTGAATAAGTTCTAATTTCTTGGATTTTGTTATCCCTGACATGTCCGTTAATTAACTAATTATAAGTACAACACTACTGACTTGGTACATTAAGTTTTTTATTGGTAAAAATGTAAAATTATTACCTTACAGCCTCAACCATTTTTTGCTTATTATAAGCTTCATCAGAGGCTGCCACTAGGAGTGCTTGCTGTCCGTCTTGTTTTTGGTGATGGCACCGTCATTTGAAAGATCGATGTTGTGTGTGTGCGGTGTGATATGTTCTAATAGTACATGTGATTTGAATTGTGTCTGTTCGTTTAGGATGGCGTTTTTATGTGTTTTTGTGTGTTTGTATATTTCAAGTTGTTCAAGAGTGTCTAGTTTTCGGCTGTTTGTGTGTACATATACATATACAATATAATGAAATATACAAACACATAAAAACGCCATCCTAAACGAACAGACACAATTCAAATCACATGTACAGTAGAACATATCACACTGCACACACACAACATCGATCTTTCAAACGACGGTGCCATTACCAAAAACAAGATAGACAGTGCTCCTAGTGACAGCCTCTGATGAAGCTTATAATAAGCGAAAACTGGTTCAGGGTATAAGGTAAAAATTTTACACTTTTACCAATAAAAAACTTAGTGTACCGAGTCATTAGTATTGTACTTATAATAATAAGTTCTAATTAATATTTTCTATATCATAATTAACTGTGTCCTTTTTATTTGCATATGTTTTGTGCTTGTATAAGTCACCTCAATCAATTCATCCACATTTTTTAATGATGGCGTAGATTTGTTCTGCTAATGTCACTAATAACTTGTAACGTTGACTACTGTTTTATTTATTCAGTTATTTACATTTTTAACCAGTACATATTACTGCTTATAGAGTTTCCAGAACGTGTAGCTATAATTAAGATCGACACATATGCTGTAAGGCCTTATAAAACCTTACAAGAACAAGAGACATGGTATGCTGTCATCTGGGGATTACATGGACCCCATGCTGTCTCATGCTGCACAATCAACTGTTCAACTTATTAAGAAATTTGAATGGAAAGTTTTGGGCCTCCATAATTAAAATATTTTTTCATAGCATTTGTTTTGTCTATATGTTAACTGAATCTTAGTTTGGGATGGACATTGTAAATGTCATTTATAAGCAACACTGTTAATTTCTGTCATGTATAGGAGTTGATACACTCAGCAGTTTGTCATTTGATTTCAAATAAAGTTAAACACTGTTGGTATATTATAATAATCGTCATTCACTACGAAAAAAAAAAACAGTTAAATTGTTTGTAAAAAAGTGTTGTTAATTCTAACCTCCTGACTGTAAGTTGCATGATCTTCGACAGGCCTTGTCCAAAAATATGGCGGTTCTTCATTTGTGTAGTCATATGTCCATTCAACTAAGTGATTTGCAAGATCAAACCCTCTGTTGTTATATCCACAATATTCAAAATCTATTATTACTATATCCTTACTAGTAATGTTTTCAAATTCATCAATACTTTTATCTACAGAGTCCTGTGTTGCTGCTTCACTCTCTCTATTGGAAATGTTGTTTTGGCATTTGAAGTCATTGTTATTGGTGGCCGAGTCCTCTCTCAGCAGAATGTTACCTTCTTGCATGTCGTTATGACAAAACACCACAGGTGAATAGATCCTTGATAAGAATTCTCTGTCAACAGAGGAAATCACATCATTCAGACAAATCATGGCAATGAAATTCATTAGCTTATACCGGTAATTACAAAATTTTATAAACAAACAGTAAGTACACACACACACACACACACACAAAAGAAAAATTTACTCTTTTTTTCATAATGTCTGAACAATTTCATACTATCTCAACATTCACAGGATATAATTTGTTAAGTATTTAACACCAGACTTGTGACGGTACAAAAGTCCGTCTTAATGTTCATTGGCACGGAGAGGATAAATTTATTGTATTTTAATATATGTAAATGGTTAGGTCAATTCCCCCCCCCCACGTATAAGAACACAACGCAGTTTCATCTATATGAGCCGAATCCAAGGTCGTGGCGTACGTGCGATTCTGCACACATATTTGGGCGAACCCAGTTAAGAAAGCACTGGTAAGACGTATCAATCATAATACGTAACAATAGTGACGCAAAACAAGGGCGTCGCCCGCTTAAAAACAATAGAATTATGACGAGGCTAATCCCCTCCACCTATAAAATTTACACAAATATGGCGTTCTCAGTCTTTTACAGCACATCAGAGCGTCAACAGCTGAAATTGCAGTTGGCGTAGTTTTCGCCAAAAGTGTTTAATCAAATTACAAAATGTAACAGTGAACTTTTAAACAACCACTAGCAAATTACTATTCAAGTATATAAATTAGAATCAGTGTTAACAGAGGAAATCGACGAGGGACCTTCGGCGAACATCTGCCAACAAATAGGGAAAAACCTGACATCAACTGCGGTCCTACAATTTCACACATTCAGGGAAGTCCAAATTACTAATCTACCTTAATATTTCTGAGCTCAAAATTATAATGAATTAAACAAAAAATGTATCTGTGTTAGTGAGTGTGTGGGAGAGAGCATGGGAGTGTGAACATGCCGGCTATAACGATAAAAGACGGGGGCATTGGTTTGTGCTATATAACTATCGTAAATTGAACCGATCAAATTTTTTTAGAGCTGCAGCTATGGTTAACTTTATAATAGGATTAAGTATAAAAGTAATTGAAAAGTAATGAGTAATGGAGATAGGCGTAAGGATGTGTAGACGCCATTTTGTTTTTGTTCATATGCGGCGCCATCTTTGGTTTCCGTAAAGGTTTATAACGCTAATTCAGATTAATTAAATAAATTCATGGCACCAAAAAATTGTAGTCAGAGTAATTATTTCAACAACCCTCAATGTTTCTGAATCTCGCTGAGCACGAATCCTGGCCCTTAGAGTTGAAACTCATGTTGTGTATAAACCATGTGCTCGAACCGGATGTGGCATGGAACAGGCGGTAAGTAAATTATTTTATTTATTAGTAACAAATATAAAATATAAGAATATTGGAGTGAAGGTCAAATAACAATTGGCAGCCCGAACTGCGACTTTATATAAAAATTATTTTATATACAAATAAGCCAGATTCAGAAACATAGTGGGTGGTGAAATGATTCGTAGCATAACACGTAAGAGGTTATAGCAATGGTTAGGTTATGTTGATGATAGATTAAAAGACCTATAAGCAACAATTCAAAATAAACGCTAGTTTATTATTAAAGAAAATTTCACTAAAATGGCAGAAAACAATGAAAGTGTCGATCTAAATGACACAGCAACAGAATCAGTAATAATGAATGGGATCGTTGCAAACTCAACACCTGTCGGTAGTAAAGTATCATTAGATGACTTGTTTCAATTAATGAAAAGTCAAAGTCATGAGTTAAATGTAAAGTCTGATGAGAAATTCAATGAAATGAAAAATGAGATCAAAAAACAAACTTTTAAGTTCGATAAAAGAATAAGTGAAATAGACACGTTTAGATGAAATGGAGTTAGAGAATAAGAGAGAAATAGATAAATTGAATGAAAACAAAGACGACAAGGTAAGTAGTGGGGAGAATTATAATAATAAAAATATGGTATTAGAAAATAATGGTGAGAATATTGGTAGTGATAATGAGATTTTAATGGGAGTAGAATATGATAATGATGGAATGTTAGTGTGGGATGAGTTAGAGAGAAAGTGGGGAGAAAGTATAAGTGTAAAAGGGTTGCAGGGGGTAAATTTTTCCCGTGTTGGTGAAGTAAAGGCTTCACATGTGTTTAGGAAGGACGAGAGTGCCTTCAGTATATATTTGGAAGACGATATGTCTGCAAATAAATTTCCCTGGTTTTTTTGTGCACTTCATAGGTGGTGCAGTACATATGAGTTAGCGTCCCCTGCATATTTTGAGAGTGAGAGATATATTGAGAGGGAGAGGTATTGTGAGAGATATTGTGGGAGAAAGAGGGAGATAGAGATTTTTAAAGTAAACAGAACTTGGGAAGAATTTATAGAGAGGTTAGGTGGAGAGGGAAGTAATAAAAATAAGAACTTACCTTATAGTGAAACTGAGGTAGCAGGATATGATGATGAAAATAATGACTTTGTAACTTACCTGATTGTGACTAATCATACTGAAGGTGACAGGACAATACCGAATGTTGACAAGTTTTATGATATAGTAATGTGGAGTAATCCTGCAGAGTATTACTATGGTATAATGGATAAAACAGATTTAAATAGTTGTTATATTACAAAAGATGATATAATGTACTTAATTAAAAATGAGTTGTATGTACGTAAGATAAGATTATTATTTGATGATGGTGGGTAAATATTTTATTGTGTTATGAACATTTAATTATGTGATAGTGTGGTTTCAAGATGGACTGTTTTATGAACTGATTTATGGTCAATGATTAAATGATAATTTGGATTGTATATTTTTGTGTATTAATGTCAATGTATTGATGTACTTTTGATGTAGTGTATTATATGTATTTTTATGTGAACCATGTAGCCTAGGTAATAGAAATGGCTTTAATAATACTTATAATGTTTATTTTGTTCTCAGAGGAAAGTAACTGTAGAATTTTAAATAATTGAAGAATAATTAATTGTGATGATGAATTTAAATAGTTATGAGATCTAGATTCTAATGATTAGTAAATGAGTAAACATAAATATGTTCAGATATTGAGTTGTATTATTATTGTAAGGTAAGTGATGAATTTTCTAGTGTTATATTAAAGTGAAATGCTGTAAAGAGGTTTGGGTGCTAATGATAAATAAGGCATATGAGTTAGCCAAGTTAACTTTATTGGGAGTTAGAGAGAATAAGAAGTTGAGATACAGATAATATACAAAGAGGGTGTTATATATTTTAGGGACACAGTAGTTAGTGATTATATGTAGAGAAGATGAGTAATATGTAATTAAAGAGTAAATAGTAATGGTGATATTTTGTAGATAGCGATGAGGTGGTAAGGTATGATCAACGTGCGTCGTTGGGCAGTTCCCGTAATTAGAGAAGGGTAAGAGTGTTTGCCGATATTTGGTGGAGGGCAAAAGGTTATGAACGTGTATATTGCCAGGTAGGGTACACACGTCCTAGTACAAAGAGGTAATAGAAATTTCACTTAAAGAAGTGAACGGTATAAATAGAATTAGTGGAGGGGGTTATTATGGAGATATTGGTGTCACCCTATGTTACTGGTTGTTAAAAAAAAAAAGGTGAGTAAGGTTAGATAGATAAATGCCAAAATAAGATATAGATAATAGTGAATAATAGAGAGTCACTCAAACTAGATAAGTATTGATGAAAAGGTTAGAAAAAGAAAATTCATAGTAGAAAGGTGATGTAACAGAAATGTTAATAATAAACTTGAAATTTTTTATAGAGTCTCATTGTAACAAATGTTAAATAGTTAAATGTTAAATAATTAAAAGTTGATATAAAAGAATGGTAAAGAGTTAATAGAGAGTTGATAATAATAATGTTATAAAGTTTTGATACAAGTTGTGTAAATGTGATTGTTTAATGTAAATGTAACAATGTTATGTGTAATGTTCAGTGTTTTATTATGTTGTATTGATATTGTTATTGAACATACAAATATCGTTTTGATTCTGTTGCAAAGAAATATGAGTATCGTCAAAGATGAGTAAAGAAAGTTTAAATAAGTTAGAGTGTCTGCCATAAACAAATTGTGTTGAATTCTATATGATAGAGATAGTTGTTGTTGCTTTGAAAATTAAAATTTTGTTTTATGTGTTATGCTTAGTATAAGAATATGTTTTCTTGCTATGAAGAGAGTAAAATAATATTGACTGGAGTCAGAAAGCTTTAATAAATGTAGGAATGTTGAAAAGGGAAATGGATTTTCTATTTTAAATCTTGTTCGTTTTTATTATGAAAGAATTTTTAAGTTAAGCAAATCAATGCCTCAGGGCATAAACCAATGCAACTAAGGGGAGACATATCAGTTGCGGATATGGAAGTATATAAGGCTACTATTTTAAATTTTGTATTCAATGTTTCAGCATTTGGTGATGTTGTGATGGCGGTCCTGAGCTGGCCGAGGCGTCAGAGCAGGAGCGTTAAGTGCCAAATGGCCTTACGGTGTTGGGATCTCTCCGGAGAAGTCCAGTAAGGTCAGATGGGTACTGTCATCATCATTGGACCAAGGGTAAGTGATTGTATTTTTTTTTTATGTAAACACTACAGGGGGTTATGGCGACATATCTGGGCTGATCCCTTTAGGCAGTGTGAGTCAATGAGAGTTTTTATGTTTTGACATAAAACCTCCCATTGAGGGGGTTTTGTGACGGTACAAAAGTCCGTCTTAATGTTCATTGGTACGGAGAGGATAAATTTATTGTATTTTAATATATGTAAATGGTTAGGTCAATTCGCCCCCCCCCCACATATAAGAACACAACGCAGTTTCATCTGTATGAGCCGAATCCAAGGTTGTGGCGTACGTGCAATTCTGCACACATATTTGGGTGAACCCAGTTAAGAAAGCACTGGTAAGACGTCATCAATCGTAATACGTAACAATAGTGACGCAAAACAAGGGCGTCCCCACTTAAAAACAATAGAATTATGACGAGGCTAATCCCCTCCACCTATAAAATTTACGCAAATATGGTGTTCTCAGTCTTTTACAGCACATCAGAGCGTCAACAGCTGAAATTGCAGTTGGCGTAGTTTTCGCCAAAAGTGTTTAATCAAATTACAAAATGTAACAGTGAACTTTTAAACAACCACTAGCAAATTACTATTCAAGTATATAAATTAGAATCAGTGTTAACAGAGGAAATCGACGAGGGACCTTCGGCGAACATCTGCCAACAAATGGGGAAAAACCTGACATCAACTGCGGTCCTACAATTTCGCACATTCAGGGAAGTCCAAATTACTAATCTACCTTAATATTTCTGAGCTCAAAATTATAATGAATTAAACAAAAAATGTATCTGTGTTAGCGAGTGTGTGGGAGAGAGCATGGGAGTGTGAACATGCCGGCTATAACGATAAAAGACGGGGGCATTGGTTTGTGCTATATAACTATCGTAAATTGAATCGATCAAATTTTTTTAGAGCTGCAGCTATGGTTAACTTTATAATAGGATTAAGTATAAAAGTAATTGAAAAGTAATGAGTAATGGAGATAGGCGTAAGGATGTGTAGACGCCATTTTGTTTTTGTTCATATGCGGCGCCATCTTTGGTTTCCGTAGAGGTTTATAACGCTAATTCAGATTAATTAAACAAATTCATGGCACCGAAAAATTGTAGTCAGAGTCATTATTTCAACAACCCTCAATGTTTCTGAATCTCGCTGAGCACGAATCCTGGCCCTTAGAATGTGGCATGGAACAGGCGGTAAGTAAATTATTTTATTTATTAGTAACAAATATAAAATATAAGAATATTGGAGTGTAGGTCAATAACAGACTTAATTAAGTGTAGATAATTCGGTCTCAAGTAGTGGGTGCTTTTTTGTACCATCAAAATACGAGGATTGTTCAATAGAAACACGTTTAGAGGCTGTAAAGCATTTTTTATTCAACAATTTTAAAAGAAGTCTCCATTAACATTAAGGTATGAGTCCCACTGTTGCACTAATCTGTAGATTCCCTGCTGGTAAAATTCTTGCGGCTGTTTGTGGAACCATTCGCTAACATCAAACTCTACCTCAGCGTCCAAATTGAACCATCGCTAAAAACATGAAAATCGCACGGAGACAAGTCAGGACTCTAAGATGGATGTTGTAAGACTTCCCACTTCATACGACCAAGCAGATCTTGAATCGTCTGGGCGTGAATCGACCATTATCATACAGAAGAATGACACCATTCGTGAGCTTCCCGGGGCATTCATTCTTGATACTGACCCGTAAGCATTTTAAGCTGTCTGCATATCGCTCAGCGTTGATGTTGACACCAGGTTCTTTAAAATCTAAGACCAGCATACCCTGATAATAAAAAAATATGGCCACCATTACTTCTCCTGCCGAAGGTTGGGACCGACATTTTTAGCTTTCGGAGATTGTGCATGCATACTCTGATGTTTGGATTCTGGTTCATAGTGATAAGACCAAGACTCATCACCAGCAACAGTTTGGTGTAGAAAGGCATTACCTTGTTGTTGATAGTGCATCAAATGCTGTAATGATAAGGCCCCACACAAATTTTTCTGCTCATTAGTAAGCAGTCGTGGAATCCGCTGAGCAGCAACTTTGTGATAGCCAAGACTATGAATGATGGAATGAACAGTTCCCAATCTGATGCTCAAGATTTGAGAAAGTTCTCTAACTTCGATGCACCTATTTGCGCGTAAAGCAGTTTTCAGCTGTCTCACATTTTCATCTGATGCTACAACACGTGGAGGTCCGGGACGGGCCAAACCTTTAGTGGATTCTCTTCCTTGTCAAACTTTATTCCACCATTCAACCACTGCCATATGAGAATAACTATAGTCACCATATACAGCTTTCATTCTCGTATATAAATGTCCATTGGCTGATGCCCCTCAGTGGCCAAAAACTGAATAATGGCACGCAGATTATCTTTAGATGCAGACGCAGATTTTCTATCATAGATGCCATTTTTCAACCCAGTCACAATGCGTAGAAAAGAGCAAACTGCAAATATTTTTGACAGATGCGTCACTAGTACTTAAACAGACAATATAAACAAATTAATTCCATTGCCATGGCGATGAAGTGATGGCTGCGCAGATCAAATGTCTTTCTATTGAAGAATCCTCATAGTTTACAAGTTAGGAAAGGTAGACTGCCTTATGAGGGCTGCTCAGCATACAAAGATAGTAGTGTGGTCAGCACTATAGCCTACTTTAGCTGGCATTTCCACAGACTGAATTGTCATGAGGGCTGAAAAATGCACATTTTTATAATGCCTGGGAACTGAACTTGGTGCCTTTACGTTAGTAGCTAGGCACTCTAACGATGGTTACTAATCCTCCGTGGCTTCCTAATAATTCCATTTTTCTTACATATTTATTATAAGTGTTATATATTCTTATGTGTAAGTATTTATAAACACACACTGTTTATTTACCACTAACTATATCTTATGCTGGTAAAAATTATAGGGTAAAAATTAATGAGTGCCATTCAGAAACTGTAGAGACTTTAAAGAATTTATTCATCAGATCTGACACTTTCAACATAACGTCTTCACTGTAGTGTTTGTTTTACTACCTTATATTTTGTGTTTTTATGCCAATTAAATCTTTGTATCAATGCTCTAGCCCAGCATTTCCCAAATGCCGGGTCACGACCCGGTACCGGGTCACGAAAGCAAGATGCAGGGTCGCAGAAAAATTTCTCTGCGACATCTATATCAAGTGACTAATAATACATAATAGGGTCTGTATGTAATTAAATACATAAGTACAGAAAACCTGAAAAATTCGCAACGTTTTACTGATTAACTGATTTTTTAAATAGGAGCAAGAAATACATAGTTTAAAATAGCTAAAAAAAAAACACAAGAAAATCTAACCACACGTGACACTGGACAGCCTTAATATAGCGTTCATGGACGTATTTTGGTTTCTGCGCAAGTCTGCGCAGTGATGACGTTTGTGTACTTCCCTCAGCGTTTCCACTATAACCTCTTATTAATAAATATGTGTTCGGCGTGTGACAGTTTAGTTCTTATTTTCATGCGTGTATTCTCACTCTCAGTGATTATTTGTTAGTTATTAGTTCAGTTACTACATAAATTTTTTGTACTTATTACATACTATTACATCTAATTTATCAATGGATAAATGGTTACTAAAACAACAAAAAAACAATGTGCCGGTTAGAACCGATAAACAATCAAATGATGTGCAGACTAAAACAATTTTTGTGGGTGATACTAACAATAAACAGTTAAGTGACAGTCAGCCAAGCACGAGTTCTGAGAGTGGCACTAATAAACGGCCACATGATGTGTTATCCATTACACATGCAAAAAAGACGAAAACAACCTGGATCCGACAGTATTTTGACGATTATATAAAATTTGGTTTCATGAAAGGTGCTGATGAAAAACCATTGTGTGTTATCTGTTGTACGGCACTATCAAATGAGTCCATGAAACCTTCAAAATTGAAGCGCCACTTAGAATTAGCACACCCGACCTACGTTAACAAGCTGATAGATTTCTTTAAAAATAAAAAGAAAGAATTCATAGCTAGCAAGAAGACTATGACTTCGAATTTTTCTCAAGGTGCTTTGTCTGAAAATCTAGTTATGGCTTCTTATGAAATATCCCAATTAATTGCTGAAACTGGGTATCCTCATACAGTTGCGGAAAAGTTAATAGTTCCAGCAATGAAAATATTGGCATCTCGAATATGTGATAAAAAACAGCAAAACAGCATAAATGTGTTGTCTCCCTCCAATAACACAGTGAAGCGTAGAATTGTGGAATAGCAGATAATATCGAGGAACTGTTGTAGGTCGCTTAAAACGGTGCAGTTTTTTTTCTCTTCAAGTCGATGAAAGTACAGACATATCGGACAATGCCAATTTAATGTGTTTTGTGAGATATGACTTTGAGTATACATCTAATGAGAATTTCTATTTTGCAAACTATTAAATACAAGAACAACAGCAGAAGAAATTTTTAACTTGATTGACACTTACATCAATCGAAATGACACTGACTGGAAAAAATGGGTGGGACTGAGCAGCGATGGTGCCTGTGCAATGGCAGGCGTCCGTACGGGGCTTTTTCCAAAAATAAAAGCCATGGCACCAGAATGTGTATGGGTGCATTACAGCATACACAGAGAAGCTTTGGCCATAAAAAAATGCCATTGCTTTTGCAAACTGCTATGCAAGAGTGTATAAAAATTATAAATTTTATAAAACATCGTCCCCTGAATTCCAGGTTATTCACTGCATTATGTAAAGAAATGGGTAGTGAACATAAACATCTTCTTTTACATTGTGAAGTACGATGGTTATCCAGAGGGAATATTTTGAAGAGACTTTTTGAAATGAGAGAAGAAGTTTTAATGTTTTTAAACCAACATCCCCCAATGGCTAAGGATGCAATATTTGAATTTAAAGATAGTTTTAGTGATGTTAATTGGTTGATTAAGTTGTCCTACCTTTGTGACATTTTTGATTTTTTAAATTAAATAAATCTTTCGTTACAAGGCAACAATGTTACTGTATTCAAAGTGCAAGAGAAGATGGAAGCTGCGACGAAAAAGCTCAGTTTGTGGATCCTTCGTGTGGAAGCAGGAAATTATAATGCTTTTATCAAGCTAACTGAAGTGCAAAAAGAGTACAATATTACTTCCATGCCTAATGAAATTTCAAGTGCTCTCAAGGAACACCTGATAGGATTGCATACAAATCTGAAAGAATATTTTCCTCCAATTAATCGCAACAAAGCATGGATAAGAAACCATTTCACAATTAATATAGAATCAGAAACGGAATTATTGGATTCAGATATTGAATCCATAATTGAACTGTCTTGTGATACAGTGCTTAAAGACAGTTTTGGCAAAATACCATTGATGGATTTTTGGCTATCCTGTCGCCAAGAGTATCCATTTTTGGCACAAAAGGCAATAAAGTTTCTAATGCCTTTTGTCACAACTTACAAGTGTGAAACAGCCTTCTCAACACTTGTTTTTCTAAAAAACAAATACAGAAACCGATTAGATGTCGAACCCGCTTTAAGAATAAAGTTGTCATCTTTTTCTGCAGACCTGAAATTTCTAGTTGACGAGAAACAGCATCAAACTTCCCATTAACAATTTTTTATTGTTTTACTGTACTTTTACATTTTTGTTACTTTAATAATAAATGAAAAATCTTTGAACAATAAAATTTGTTTCATTTTACCAATAAGGCAAAAAAAATTTTACTGAATCACGAAGGAAAAATATTAAAATATCCAGGTCACGAAAAAAAGTTTGGGAAATGCTGCTCCAGGTCAGTGTTTCCCAAAAGCATAATTTGCCAGGTCGCGAAGTTAAAATGTTGAAATAACCGGGTCACGAAAAAAAAAGTTTGGGAAACGCTGCTCTAGCCAGTTATGCATTTCTTGTTATTTCAGTAAAATGCAATTCCACAAAGAGGTTTCTGCATACAGCCAATAAGTGGATATCTGATGAGAGAGGGATAGACTATGTGATGAGAATGGCAAAACCCCCTAACCTACTCTTCAAATCATATCTGATATTCTGCCTGTATCTTAAGAAATATGCATTAGTAATTTTTTGCATAGTTCAGTTTCTTTAAACAGTTGAATAATATGTATATTAGAGGTTTCAGTGATACCTTCAACTGAAATGTAGCTGTCTTCTTGAACAGATCTTCAGTTTAAGGTTTAAGATCAACAATCACGACTTTAATAGTCATTCTGGGCAATGCTTATCAGTGAATTGGTCAGATGGTATATAAATATTAGTACAATTTCCAAAACCTATACTATATTGTTTTAACAATGTTCAGGAAACTTTCTCTACATTATCACCAGCTAAAACTAAAAACCTGTTCACTGAAACCTGCTTTATCAATGTACAATTTTCTGATGCTTGTATGAGTGGATATGCTTCCTGGATATCTTTTGTTAACTGATATCACTCTATGATTATATCAACTCGAGATAGACTGTAAAGCAAATCTTTGTTTTAATATTTACTAAACAACTCACATAATCAAAATTACAATAATAAAACTTTATTAAAAGTTTACATTATATTATATATTACTCAAAGTGTGCACAACTGTGTATTATGGATTTGTAGCCAAAAGTGGCCAAGTAATTTAAAATGTGCTTCAAAAAACTTTAACCAATATTATATTGGAATCATGCGTTGTGGTTTAAAATGTTTCACCAGATTCCAAGCAAACATTCAGACTGTGCAATTCGTGTAACATTCTGCTACTGGCCTGTTACAACTATTACTTTTACAATCCTCTTGGAGAATTCTCACTTATGATGTAGTGATGTACAATAAAAAATGACCTGTTATAATTACCCAATGTAAAATCTAATACTTACTGTAACCAAGCCATCTCTCTCCTCAGACTAAGCTGGCGAACCTTATTGATCATGTCAGTCATTTGTTTATGAGGTTCTTCTTGTTCTATTAAATCCTCTATATTCGACAGCCATCTAAAAAAGTTTTAGAATATCACAATGAATAGATATTCAGACAATATTATACACACACACACACATACACACATTTACTTGTAAAAACGTTTCACAGAAGATTTGTGGTGTAGTTGGCCTTCATGTTAAGACAGTCTCAATAATTCTTACTCAGCTAAGTGTTGCCCATGTTATGTCCCTTGTGGCATACAACAGTAACTAAGAAAATAGGTTCGACAGAAACTAAGGTTAGATGAACACAAAAAGCTTCTTATATCATGTAATCTAGTTGAAAGGGTACAAAAGAACTTGAGGGTGTATAGCAGAGTCTTTTATTGTGGATCGTTGACTTTGACTGTTAACAAAGGGGACAAACAAGTGTATAAAGATGTTTAGAATGTAGTACTGGAGGAGGATGAGCCAAGACATCTTGGATGGTTAAATTGGATAATAAGAAAGTTCTAGATGAGCAAATGAAAAGAGAAGATTCGCTAAGTTTATGGCCCTGAAGAAATCTGGAAGATGAAGACACACATACTACTCAAAGGAGGAGTTATAGTATGCTTTATTAAGTCCAGAAGAATTGAAGAATTTGCTGGTTAGGGCATGTGGAGAGAACGGGTCAAGACAGGTAACCAAAGAAAATCCTGAATGCTGAAGTGGGAGGAGTAAGGAAAGTAGAAATGTAAGAAGATCAAAAAGGCAATGGCTGCAAAAGGTGGAAGCAGATTTTGGAAGGATGGGAATCAGGAATTGGAAATGCCTGGCAGGAGAAAGAAGTGAGTGGCTCCACACAGGTCTGTAGTACTGTGGAAGAAAAAGAAGAAGTAGAAGGAGGAGGAGGAAAAGAAAGAGAAGAAGAAGAAAAAGAAGAAGAAACTTTTGCAATGGACAATGAAGTAGTCATCCATAAATACCTTAGGACTGAGGACCTACTGAAGAAGGGAAAAGTCTGATCTATTCACTGTACTAAATGCTAACATTTCTAGCAACACTTAATACTTTCTTTATCGTGTGACATCCAGAAGTATATAGCCACCAGAAAAAATTATAATATTACCTGATGATGGTCCTTTTAAAAGTTTGTAATCATGACTACACAAAATTTGTCAGCAATTTTTCCTTGTGACTAGGTGAATACTGGTTATGAGGAAAATTATAGTACAACTGTTACAATTGATATAAAAGTAATTATTGGTTGAATATATCCTTCCATTATTTAACTTACAGGAATGTTTCTGATAGGTTAAATGAATGCAGACAAGGAACCAATGAGATGGAGACTTATTAATTTGCACACACACACACACACACACATGTAGATTATACTTAACATAGTGACATTTGGCTAATTCAAACTTGGGGGGACCACAATAAAACTCTGAGTTATCCAAAATTCAAATTAATAAAATTGCAGGTTGGAGAGATATCTCTTACTGATATACATTATTTCTTGACTTTTGTGGAAAACTCATTCAGTATTTTATTGGATGTACATTTTAAAAAGCCCAGTTAAAAAAAAAATTACCATTAAAAATATTTGACACTCAGTACTATGAATTACTTTTCAGCCAGCTGATTCTTCCACTCAACAGTGGCATCAAAATTAACTGAAGCACTATCACAGCACACAGACTGAGAAGTTACAGCATTAAGATATATTACTAAGTATGCAGGCAATAAAAAATATTAAAAGATTGACACAAATAATGTAAAAATTGTGTATACTTTTTGACTCCCTCATATATGTCATCACTTACTGCTTTATGTCATTACTACACTCAAGTATATAAATAATATTTATTTTTATTTATTAAATAATAAAAAAATTATAATTAATATTACCGGTATTTATTTTTATTTAAATAACTACAATATTTAAATCAAAATACAAGTTCATCAAGAGATTTCGTAGTCTCTGATGATGCAGAAAAGAACTGCATAACACGCATAAGGCCCACACCAGACTCACTTGCAGAAGACATTGTGGAAGTTGTAATATATTGTTACGAGAAGCCTACCGAACAACCCAGAACATTCTCCACTCCCCCCGTCCTGTGTGGCAGCTGTTGCGTCATTCCCGTAGGTCATTCTAGTGAGTTCCAGGAACACTTGAGATAAGCCGCCGGCGTGCAATTAAGGAGGGAAAGCTGTACTGGACCTCATGGTATATAAAGCCATAGCAGCCAGGTTGTCAATTCAGTTATGTGAGCAATTTTCGATAGTGCAGATTGAGTGTTGTCGAAATGAAGTAGTATTGTATTAATAATTGTGTGAAACTCTATTAATAGACATTATTCATGTGGACAAATCTAACTGGAAATATTGTACGAGTTAAATATAAACTGTTTAATTGTGATCATTAAAGCTTGTGATATTTCGTTTTAAAATGCCCCGCTACAAGCTGGTGATTAGTGACGTAATTAGTGTCTTGTATTTTGTTTTCCACTGTACCTACGACGATCGAGTAGACTGTCATAACAATATAATAACTGGCAGAGCACTGAGGATTTACCATGCAGTGCATATATGTTTAAGGCAGACAACAGGCTACAGTTTAATGCTTGAAAGAAGTACCATATCAGAAAATTCATCTGGACTTTACTGTAGATTTAAATAATATTGACAATACTAATAAACATACTGAAATTATAAAAATAATTATTTTAGGTTGCAAGTGTTATGTTACAATTGTCTGCTTTGTTTCATGTGAGTTTATACTATATTCAAGTGTAACTTGAGGGGTAAGGGAGCACTTCACTCATATTTCAAGCTTTATAAGATTCTCTTTACAGTCAGTATAAATAAAAACTAAGTAACAGTCAAATAAGAGACGTTATCCAAGCTTGTAAGTACAGTGCGGGCTATTTATGACCGCCTAGTTAGTTTATGGCAAAAGTTGTTTCCCATAGATTTTTTTGATCATTATTTCTTTTGGAGAAATTTGTATGGGTATTTGGCTCACAGGTTTAAAAGAAAACAGAGAAACAATGTATTTAAAATATTTTTGACAGCGTCTGTAAGTTCAACAATCAGTAAGCAGTCTTTTTATTGCCTTTAGAAGCTAAAGACTTACATAAACTACTGGACAAGAAAGAATTCATCATCACCTTTCTGTTCTGAGGACAGAAAGTACAGACCATGAACCATGTTTGTAAGTAACTACCTTAGTGAAAAGACATTTTCAGAAAATAAATATATAAATATTTTATCAAAGGATGTATAATATTGACATTTCAAACATAATAGGTGGATTCAGGCACGGATCCATTTCCGACAACATTTTTTAGTCACCTTGTGATTGTAAAATGGTTTTTTGATTGTGGATATGATAAAAAAATTATATTACAATACGGTATATAGTTTTGTGGTTTTACTCTAAAATTACTTTAAATTGTAACTGTACCTTACCTGTGTCAATTTTTGTTTGATACATTACTCAAATGAGTAGTGTGTATTTTAGACTGCAGGCCCTAAGTGAATATTATTAAAAGAACAATGAACTGACAAACACACATATGATTTTATACTTGTATGTTAACAAATTTATTGTGTTGATAATAACACACTGTATTTTTATCTTCACTCATTCCTATCATTTATATTGTAGACCATTAAAAAATGGTCCAATGTTTCATATCTCCTCCAAAAGTCAACTATTCCCCCCCCCCCAAATTGCTCACTGGATCTGCCCCTGGGTGGATTTGACTCCAAAGCAGAGGAACAAGACTTGTACTTCATTAAAAAAAAAAGCTACAACTATATTATCATTTTTCAATATGTGCTATGTACTTATATGTATAAAATGTATAGTACTGAACAAGAAAACTAAAGTCAATTTTGTTTATTTGTTTTAGGTAAAGTTCAAATGCAACTTAGAAAAAAAAGGTTTGTTGCTCATTAAAAATGAAATTTTTCTTCTTTCTAACAGAATTATTACTGAATTTTTTAAAATTTTGAATAAAATACATTTTGTTATACATATTTTCTTACTATACACACTGTACTTTTAAAGCTTCACTCTGCAAATTAGGCTCCAAGACTGTATTTATACAGAGGCTTACATATTTTAGCATTTATACATTAGAACAGTGATTGAGACACTACTACAGTCTGTAGGCCAAATTATCCCCCCCCCCCATTTTATTCTATACAGCCCCAAAAATTAATCACTTGTTCAGTTTAAAATGTGAAAAACAATTTACCAATGTGCATTTAAATGGTAATGCGTTCATTTTTTGTGTCAATAAAAAACTTATCGAAATACTGGTACACTAATTCCTCGGTATATTGTTTTTAAATCTACAACTTCTTGCTCAGAGGAAGAGCGCACTCATCCCTTCTTACATACTGAATTTACCTTACTGAAAGTATGTTTTCAAAAATGAAATACACAAAATCTTAATAGAGATCAGGATTGAGATGTAAACATTTACAATTGATTTTCATGACAGGGAGCATAAATTTTAATCTCAAATAAGTAAAATATTACCCCGCCCCCATTCATCTCATTGGCAACCTAATGTTTGATAACAAGATAATTAGTGTTCCTAATTATACTTTACACACACACACACACAATAATTTTAGTAATATAACAAAAATTAAATTAAGGTCATTATAAGTGTATAACAATTTCACTCATTTAATTTTGCTTGGAACTCTAATTGTATCAAATAATTTATTTAATATAATCGTATTTGTTTTTTATATATAAATAATTTGGGTAAACATTTTAAATCCCTACCTACAGATTAATTTTTACTTTTACTTTTGCCCCATTAAGCCTAAAAGTATCTAGCATCTGGTACCTTTATTTAACACTGGCCAACTTCTCTGCTAGAAGATACAGGACAAAATTTTGTCAAATATACATCAGGCAATTTTAATACATTATTTGCAATTATTTATATCATTTATACAATAAACTTAATAAATTACTATGAACTTGTAAGCATGCATGCATATGCGTATGTAGAAAGAGAGGATGGAGCATACCTTTCCAATGTTTCCCACATTCTCTTGGGTCGCTTGTTCATAGGAACATCCATCATATGTATTTGTGCCATTTTCTCGGCGATTATACAGCTCAGTTTAGGATGTGCCAGTTCCTTTGTTAGAAGGGGCCTTGCCTGTCAACATACACAGCTTTTACATTAATATGCGAACCTTATACATAGATTTTAAATCATCAAAGAACATACAAGAAATGGTATATCTTACACATTTGCTTTGTGTCTCATCAACTTGATATATATCCTGTTTTCACCATATTGTATATATAAATTCAAACATTTTTTGCTACAGTCTATTTCTTGATGCATATATAATATATTTAAAATTTATAATTACTTTACCTCAAGATGTTTTTCCCTTATTTGGGACATGTTTTGGGAAACATATTGTTCCCATCCTCAGCCTTCTTAATTTTGAATCTTATGGAGTACTTGTGTTTTGGTTGGTTGTTGTTATGGTTTCCTGTTGGTTTTTGGTATTTTAAACTAGTATTATTGTGTGTGTTTGTGGTGTATATATTTGCTTTTTGTGTATTTTCGATGTTGATTGCTTTGAAAATTGTATCATGTTTGTATTGATTTCAGTGCCAGCTGGTAACATTTTTGACGGGGGGGGGGGGGGGCAAAATTTTTTTGGACCCATATATATCAAAAGTCACCAGCAGAAACTAAATTATTGCTGTTATCATGAAATAATTGTAAAATTGAACCTTTTGCTTTACTACTAAAAGTATTGTTAATATCAAAAACCTACCTTGCAAACTACCAATATTTAAACAGTGTTTGAAACTGAAATTATTTATAACCCTAAGCAGTTCACGTTCCTAAACTTAAATACTTATTAAATTATATTATTAAATGCATGCATTACTAAATAAAATATATTTGTTCCCTACCTTGGATTAGTTTATTTGCTTGAACATGAAATCCATTCTCCTCTCCTTTTGCTTGGCAAAATGGTCAATAACTAATTCATTGAAGTTAGGAGTTATTTCTAACAAATTTTTTTCTATGAACACATTCCCAGAGCACGTAGTCTGCCCTCTTTCATTGTATTACGTGTAAATGTTTTACGGCGTTTGAGAGTTGAGAAACATCGTTCACTTTCTGCTGTAGTCATAGGGCTTGTATAAATAATTTTTAATAGTTTTACCAGTTCGGGAAAAACAGTAACTAGATTGTTTTCATATACAAAATTGAGTAGAACCAATGCGCCAGTTGCCTTTGTGAAGTCAGGCCTGCTGTATAGAACTACCAGTTCATGTCTTAATGCAGTTTCATTTAAATTAAATTGTTTAGCAGCAATTTGTAACTGTGTTTCTCGAAAGATAAGCTGATGTTTAGAAAACAGGGTTGGTTGCAACAAAACTGCTATTGCTAAATGGTCTGAAAATGAAAATCTGTCGTCTATGTTGGTAACTATTAAGTCATAAACTTCGTTAGCTGCAGTCTTCTTGCTTTCATCAAAACGTGACCTTTTTGGATTTTGAGGTGATTCTCCAAAATCATTTGTTGCAGACAGACTAGCATCAAAATCCATATAATCTCTGACATGTTCAATGTGTGACTTGAATGAGGCAACATACTGGTGTGTTTCAATACTGTCAATTTCTACTTGCTGTAATTGATTAAACAAAATGTCACAGGCTGGCATAATTTTGTTGAAAAATGTTAACCAAAAATTAAAATCATCATTATTTAATGTGTTTTTCAGTCCTAGTGCTTTCTGAACAGTGGACTTGTCACTCTCATCATCATCTATGATTTTTTGAAGAACAGCGGAAATGTCATTTTTATGAATAAATACTGTTGTCACACAACGGGATTTAAAATTCCACCTGGTATTAAAACATTTTGGGAGATGTTTCTTTACTACTTCATCAAGTATGGCAGTTCGCTTGGAAGATCTTGAAAAAAATTTTGTAAAGCCATATAAATTACAGAAAAATATTTTTACTTGCTTGTTTTGTGATGCAGCGTGCTCAACAATCAAGTTTAGTTGATGGGCATAGCAGTGTATATACTGGGCATTCTTGTACACAGCTTTAACTTTTGCTTGAACACAGTTATGTTTTCCACTCATTACTGCTGCCCCATCGTAACTTTGTGCAATAATTTTACTAGGAATCTTATCAAGTTCTAATTTTGCTAATTCTTCAAAACTAGTATTACTAATACCTTCAGCGGAGTGATCTTATGGACTGACAAAACTGATAACTCTCTCATGTAATTTTCCATTCAATTCATACCTCACAGCTAACACCATTTGTGACAGAGTGGTACAATCCGTGGTTTCATCTGCTTCAATTGAAATGTAGTCAGTTTCATTTATTTTTTTTTTTTATTAGTCCAATGCACACTGCATAAATAGAATCCAAAATTTCATTTTGAATTGTTTTAGAAAGACCAATGAAAACCCTATTGTTTGTTTTTTCAATATGCTCTCTTAAGGTGCTATCTAGGCCTGCCATTAAATTTACTAAGCCCCTAAAAATACCTGGATTCTCAGATGTGTTTGTTTCATCATGTCCCCTTAAAGCTAGTTCAAATATTCCACAAATCTTTACACAGTCAATTAACTTACTTAGGATATATCTGTTCTTAGAGACTTCTTAATTATGCTGTTTAATTTTTAATTTATATGCACTGTCTAACTGGCAACTAATATTGACTTTTCCTAACAATGAATATTCAATATAATTGTTCATTTGAGTTTCACTAATTTTGTTTCACTAATTTTATGTTTTTTAATTTTTTCTCCCAAATGTTTCAAGTCCTTAATTCCATTTTCAGTCCAGGCTGAATCACTGTTTAGGTTCATCACCAATCATACATAACAAAAAAAGGAATTCATCACCTCACATCCACATATCCAATTAGTGTGTAAGTGACAGTTTCTATTAAATTTTCTTGTGTAGTTTTTTTTACTTGATGCTGGCCTATCTGTTTTATAATTTTGTTGTGTGATATCTAAATTGGGTTTTGGTGGCCCTAATTTTTTTAGTTCTATTTTCTTTTCGTAAGTAAGTGAATTTAAAATAATCAAACGTTTAATATTTCTTACTGAATTCATAGCAATTTTTTTCGTTTCTAATAAATACTACACAGAATAAGTTACACGTTTATGTACACAAGGGTCGACAAAAACACTATCGTACACAGAATACACTGCCTAATAAAGAATAATTTATTAGAACATTATGTTAACACAAAAAATACAACAAGAACACAATCAAAACTATATAAAACACAAGAGAAAATATATGCCCTTAAACAGCAACAGAGAAGTTTTGAACAATGCTCCGGTTCTCTATGAAAAGAGCCGCGAAATCAGACAGTGGGCAGAGCTCCCCTTATAATGGCTGCTGCTGATTTAAAAGCATAGACGTGTACACGTCCTCTTTCCCCGCTCCCCGCAAGACCTGCCTATGCAGGGAGGACGACAACGAAAGCGTCCGGCTGCAGGACCATGCCGAAAACATCGGATGATCACTGTTAGTCGCCCAAAAATATCTTTCATATAAGGATACTACACATTATAGTTCTATTATTGACAAGCTTAATTTGAAAATTTAGTGGGAGGGCTGCACCCTTTTGCCCTCCATGTACAACCCGCCACTGATTGATTTGTATTTGTTCAGGTATTAGTTTGTTTTGTGTTTGTTTATTTGTAAATTTTCCCATATATTCATTATGGTGCCTTTGTGTGGTATGTGCTTTATTAGTGTTATGTTGGTTATGTCTGGGAATTCATGTCCTGTGTTTATTGCATGTGTGGCCAAATTAGATTTATATATTTCTGGTTTTTTGTATGCGTTTAGATGTTGTATATAAAGAATTTTGTTTCACTGTATATATTCTGACTTATGTATTAATGCCCTTTTTTACTACTGTGGTAATACAAATTTTAACCACCAAATTGTTTTGAGGTAACATGCAAATTTACATTATTAACTGTATGCAATTGATAGGAAGTGATTGGGAGACACAAGGGGTTATACCTAACCTTGTGTACATGTTAGCATCAATTTATAACATTTTACTTCCATTATTCACTTATCAGCTTCTTTAAAATTTTAAATGGAATAGTCTGAGTAAAAAAATTCCAACACTTTTTCTCAACAATTATAAATTTATATATTTTATTAATAATATTTTATTAACAGATTTGTTAGTTAATGAAACATTTTTTCCACTTGCTATGATAACAGCACTTCATACTTAAATTTTACAAAGATCTCCAAATACTCCAAAAAATCTCTCTTGAAAGCATGAAAATTTATTGAATTTTTAAATTACTTAAATAAACATAATTTGGCCTTTTTGTTAATCAATGATAACAAAGGTTATACTAAACGGTAGGCACTCATGATCTGTAGAAGAATCACTCTTGTCAGGGTCAGGCCCGGATTTACCACTAGGCACACTAGGCATGTGCCTAGTGGCGGCAGGCTCAGGGGGCGGCACAAGGTGTAAAATTATTTGTTAAAATTTCATGTTTTCAGTTTTTTAATTACAGTGTTTGTATTGGGCACTTGCACTATGGCCAAATTGAAGAAAATGGTTTTGAAATAACTTTTAATTATATCATTGAATAACACGGTATTGACACTGGGCCTATCAATAGCGGTGGTAGGAGCGGAGCACGGTCGTATATACATGTCTGGACACTCCGTTGAAATTCTTGTTCATTTTTTTGCCGACTAAAATAGTTTGTTTCGATATCGATTGGGGCGCCTTGATCTAGAAGTCAATCCCTGTTGCACATAATTATATATTCAAAGCATAATAGAGAATCTTGTTTAAATAAAGGGAAGAACTTGATACTTTTAATTTAGTTTTATATTAGATATTTTAGATTTAATTTTAGCTTTATAGATTTTAATTTTAGATATCTGCAATAGAGATAGTTGAATTGACTATTTTTCAGCAACTTTTTTTTAGCAGTCAAGGAGAATTGAATATATAGAAGTTACTTGTTGGGGGGGGGGGGGCTAACGATAGTGCCTAGGGGCGGCAGGACACCTAAATCCGGGCCTGGTCAGGGTTTTTATTTGCGGCTAACTTTTCCTGATATTTCAGACATTACCAGCATTATATGAATTTATTAATGAAAGTAACATATACCAAAACTGTTTAATCTCACAAGACTGAAATACTTTACCTAATGTTTTAATACAAATTATTAAAAGCACAAGTGTGACTTTTGATAAGCACGTTATTGACCTGTATAATCCATCCTAGGCCAGACTGGTGCTTTTAAACTTTCAACAGTTTTTTGAAATGTTTTAAAAAAGTAACAAACATGGTTTATGTTCTGAATACACCTGGGCATGTAGTAACCATACATGCTGCAGAATTCTGGCTCGAGTTTTTCTATAAAATACATGCGCACACAGACGGATATAAAACCATTAACTGAAATCGGAACAAGGCAAAGGATTTATAAGATGTATTTGCTGTTTCATCCAAGTAATTGAGCATTGAATAGGAAAATGTTTTATAACCCACTGTAGTAAATGGGAACAAGAGCTGGCCTTTAATATACCAAAATAAACACAATTACTATAAGTGATATTTTATAAATCAATGAACAAATACTATCAACTTATTAAAAATTTCACTACTAAACAAACAATGCTTTTGTTATCATAAGACATGGATTTACAGAATAGACACTGATGTCTGATAATTATATTTCAGCTTAAGCCAAGTTGTAAGTGAATGCTGGAATTAACGAACATATCTTTTAGATAACTGATAACCCTGCCATTGAGACTAGGTTAATAAAATTATTGGATAATGGAAACAGTGTTAATACTTGTAATTTTTAGTTTTGCAAAATATCTATTAAAAAATTACACGCATTAATTGTGTGATAATTTTATCAGAATAATTATTAATTTTCCCATTAAACATAGTTAATAAATAATTCTGCAGAATTTGTACATCTTAGGAAATAATTAAAGTACAGTAGATAGGAATAATGGAATCCTAAACACTGTGTACGCATTTACAATTATTACCAATTTTTCAAGCATTCAAGATATATAAATTATAATTTATGAGAGGATTTTGTCATTAGGATTTGATGTTTGTGTCTTGCAAGATATAAATACACACATCACAAAATACAGTATGGAACTGCTTTTATTGGATGGAAGTGCATGTTAGTTAATAACAATCATATTAATTTAGGTCTAGACTTATTTAAATTATTTAAGTATACAACTTTTAAAATTTACCACTTGCAATAAAGATCCCTAGAAACAGATGAAACTAATTCCAAGTGGAGTTTGTGATAGTGACTTCAAGGTTCATTCAACAGCTTTATATCACAAAAATATTGTTAGTGGTAAAATGTGTTGCATAAGATTTCATGAATAAGATTGCTCTTAATAAGTTGCAAATTTTGTAAAATTATAAAATCAAACTTAAACAGAATGACAGATGAACAGAAAATTCACTGTGTAGGAAGGGCCAGCTAATGTACCATCACTGAGAGTCAACTTAAGAATGCCAAAATTTGCAGAGCCTCATATATTTTGGAAACATTAAAAATACAAGTTTCCAAAACTGCTTTTAATTATTACACATTTTACGGATGGTTTGTCTCAATTTTAGTGACAAAATCATTAATCAGTGTCTGGATAAAACTTGCCAGAATTAATTAGGACTTCATTTACAACTTATTAACCCAACTTCAAAAACCACACACAAATGGAGTGAAAATTCATTTTATCTTCATTAAATCAAATTTATATTAATCTAACCAACATTTTTATAATTCATTTTTTACTTTTTAAAATTTTAAAATCATTATTTGTACTTATTGTCTAAAACCATTATTTCAAAACAACATTATTTCAGTTATTTAACTTCTTTTTATGTCATATTCAACTAAAATAGAATCTTTCATTCAATGTAACTTCAACTTTCCATTAAATATTGTAGTGAATTCCTGACTCCAGTGGTCCCGTAATGAAGTCCTGTAATGTAGTATTTATAGTATACTTTTTAGTGTTATTAAGTAACTGAACCACGCTATACAGTTGTGTGAACAGACATACTGGTTACCAGTAAGAAGAAATGTAAAAATTAATACTGACGAAACAACAAAGTACACAAAAGACTGTTGTAACTATTTAAGTAAAATAAAGAAAGGGCAATATGTCTTGTAGAAATAAGATATGATGACTGTGTAATTAATACAATGCAGAATTTTTTTTTTAAATGCATTAGAAATCATGTTAGAACATTTCAAAAATACTGACTTTTTATCCACACGTAGATTAGGAATTTGCGCGCGCGCGCGTGTGTGTGTGTGTGTGTTTAGCTGTCTGCCTGTTTTGATTTTCATTACTAAGTACCGGTACTAACATAGTACATACCGTACTAATATGAATCTTTCTTATGGTATTTTCGGTGGAAACTTGAAAAACTATAAAAGTGTGTCTAATAATAACATTTACTGCTACAGTGAACAGATTGCTTAGTAAAACTGACCTTGGAGTGACTATTGTAATATTGTATGGTAATAAAGTAATCAGTTTAGATATTAGAATAACTTTACAGACGGATTAGTAACATAAATATCGAAACACATTAAAACAAAAATAGAATAAATATCACAAATAGTTTAAAAGAAGCCTTTATCTTTGGTTTAATCTATGTAAGTTCTTTTATGAGTTCTGTCTTCTTTAAAACTGAGGTTTCCACGAGGCCATAGATCACTAACTCTCTGCTTCCTGATTGAGCTTCTTAAATAGCTTTCGATCTACTTGAAGACAGGGAGTGACCTTTTAGCAGCTGGGTGAAATCATGAATTAAGCTAAAGGAGTTGATACCTCAGGAAAACCTAAAGCAATGATGTTGAACTTAAAGTAAACAGGAGCTATATGTTAAAAAATTGTTTAAAATTTGCCTTTTCAATTCTATGCAAATGGAGACAAGTTCCAATGGTAGAGATGGACCAAAGATTTTTTGTCTCTAACCAAAATTCAGTAGTTGGAGAACTTTAGGGAGCAATAAAAAAACTTCTAGTACATTTTATAGGGCTCAAAAGCAGTTGTTTATTTCAGTATTGAAAACATCCAAGAGATGGAACACTTATGATACTCTGCCAGTTCATCAAAATATTTTTTTCTTTTATAGACACTTATTCTGTACCTTTTGTAGCAAAATTTCCAGTTTCTTCTTTTCATAATTATTATTTTTAGTTCACTATGAAAATTTTGTCCCATCAAATTCACATGGCACCTGGAACCTGCACTGTGGATAGATCTGGGCTTGCTTTTATCAAATGCTTAAATTTTCTTTATTGTAATTTATTTTTACAATTTAAAATAAAAAATTACATTAGATTATATAAGTCTAAAACTATATAATATAAATTCTCCTGTACCCCCAGCTTGGTTAACTTATTTTGAATCTCAAACAACCATCATTTTACAGGTAAGAATGATCCTTTACATCCTTATTAACTCTGAGAATATACAGTTTGTCACAAAAACAAGGAGAAGACCTCTTCAGAAAAGTGTGAATATCACTAATTTATTTTGCAACAATTTTTGTCATTTTTCTGTATCTTTCCTGTATATAAGGAATTTTCAAATTAAATTTTGTAAATTTTCTAACTGTGAACCAGTAATATTTTGTTTTTTAATGTAACAGTTGTTTAATGTGTTAGTTCAGACAGTAAACAAAATACTTTTAATCTTCTTATTTACTTTTGCTACTATGCTGTAGATACACCATTCTCTCTCTCTCTCTCTCTCTCCCTCTCTCTCACACACACACACACACACACACACATGATGCTCTTAAAACATGTAAAATTGATAACAAGCATATTACCAAAATAATAACAATGATAAAATAATAATGACCAACTAGTTTGGTACGAGGAATGGGTCAGGATGTCTAATACATGTATCTGGTGGAATTTGCATAAACAACAAAATAAAAATATTGCATTCTTCTTCTAGTTATTTTAATGATGTTTACTAGAATACAGTAATGATTAAATGCAAATAATGGACTTGTTATTATTGATTAGCATGACAACTGCCGAGTACTTTATCAACACAGCGGGAAATATTATTGAAGCAGTAAAATAATGCTTTTTATGAATATGACTTAAGGAAAACAATAATTCCATTTTTAACATACCAATGCAGTATTATAACCCCATGTGTGTGTACGGGAAATGCTTGTATAACTTTGATTTATTCTCTGTCTTTTAAAGGTTGTTTCGGTACTATTCTCTTTGTCTATATTCTGAACAAAGCATGGATTATATTTCTTTACACTAACTGAATAATTTTCACAGTCCACAGTTAAATCATGATTAGTGATTTAACTTTTTCTTTGTCAGCAAAAATACGTTTAAAATTTGTAATTAAAAAGTAAAGAATTCTTAAAGAAAGTGTAAAAACATTACAAAATCATCTAACAAACATTTTAAAAGTGATTAGTTTTTGCAGTTTGTTCTTCTAGACTTTGTACAGAAGATTAAAAAAATATGTGCAGTAAGTGTTAAAACAATATGCATAAAGCCAGAAAGTATTTTTTACGGATGACAAGTCCACCACCCAGTATTATGAAAGACAAGTCTTGGTGGGTTTACTTTTATTCTGTCCTACCTGTTCACTCAAAAATGAGTCGTCTAGTTTCAAAACCAGAATAATCCATTTTTTCACATTGCCATTTTTTGCATTTTCCTATACTTTATTACCTTCTACATGTCCCTATCTACTTCACAAGTTTCTAAAACAGACACATCTTATTAAAATTGGAGTTGAAACTGCTTGTTAGTTGCAAAACCAGCTCTCCTCCAATCAAGTTTTTTACCTCTCCTGAAAATTTTCATTTTTTGGATGTACCTGGTTTTGAAATTAAACAACTCAAATATCCTTATGCTCCTACATCCCCACCCCTAGCTTTAGTTCAGTAATTCTGATACGTAGGAGTGTTACTGAAAGATAACAAAAGGCAAGATAGCAAGCTAAACAAAATGATCAATAAAACATTTTTTTTGTGCTTTGAAAGGCAACAAGTTTATTATCAAGAAGGTTCATCATCATTATCATCATCATCATCCTTGGTGCTACAACCCATTGTTGAGCTTTTCATTGTCCAGAAACGTTCTCCAATGGTCTTGATCTGATGCAATGGGTCTGCAGTCTCTCAGCCCAAATACTTTGGCATCATTGCTCACATTTTCAATCCATCACAGCCTTCGCCTGCCTCTCTTTCTTCTTGCATCCAGCTGCATCGTCAAGACTTTCCTCAGTATATCGTCCTCCATCATCCTCATGAAATGTCCAGTTCACCTCAACCTTGATGAATTAATATACTTTATAATGTCTATATGCCTAAAGAGTAGTATAATTCTTTATTGTAACATATCTGCCAAACACCCTTCTCACATACTAGATCATATTTTCTGTAACACCTTTCTTTCAAAAGTTAAAAGATGTCTTTCATTTACTTTGGTGATGACCCATGTTTCTGCTTCATATGTCAAGACTGGTCTCATTGAACTTTTATAGTGAGCGCATTTTGTTGATCTTGATATTAATCTACTTCTCATCTGCTTTAACAGTTCAAAGTAGCATCTATTTGCTACTGAGATTTGCTATTGGATCTCAATCGTACCACTGTTTGTTGTTCTTAGGCAGGTGCTGAATCAACTATATATGCTAGAATTTTATTAAAGAATGGCGTTTTTTGCACAGCTATATTTTTTTGCTATAATTACACACACACACACACACACACACACACACACACACACACACAGAGTACAAATTGTATGTACATATTGTATAATAAAAAATTGTAAGTTTTTCTTCTAATCAAAGCCGAACACCAAGCATATTTTATATAATAAAACAAAATTATTGCAATAAATAAGTAAACATGGGAATTGAGTTAACAGCTATGGACTTTAATAAACTAAAACACAATACAAATTGTTTCAACACTATGTCACTTTAGAATTTTTAACACATGAAAGTTGTTTAGGTGCGATGAGATTTTAGGCAGACATTTTTGGTTGACCTTCAATATTTATGGCACAATGGCACCAGAAAATGTACACCTTGTTGGCACTGTCTTGTGGCGCGTGTCTGTCAATAATCTATTTAATACATCTTTGTACAATAAGAAAGACTAACAAATTTTATACCGTGTACTCACAGTAAATATTGGTGATATTGAGGACAGTGATACCAACAAGATTTATAATAGTCATAAACACTTCAAAAACATTGTAGCTAATAGATAAGTACATACAAATTGTCTGCACCAGATAGTACTGTACAGTGCACAATTTAAAAGCTTCAATAATTATAAGTTTCATTTTGTGATGATTATTTATCACATGTTCTAAACAGTACGATACGGTACCTATTAAGCAAGGGTAAAAATCTTTTTATGTCATACATTTTTGCTTGTACACAGTGGCGGCTCTAGCATAGGTCACATGGGTGGGCCGAGGTTGGGCCAGGTTATAAAATGGGTGGGCCTCACCTCAAGTTTGCTGGTATAAATTTGGAGTTTAACTTATAGTTTTATCAATGACAGAGAGCCAAATTTTGACTGTAATTCAGATTTAATTTATATGTTTGTGTTGTGTGAATGTAGTTGCTGTATATATTTATGTATATGTGTATTCTATTTATACAAAATGGCAATATCTTAAATGTACAATGTTTAACTCAGTGCTGACAAATAAAGATGATAATTGATAGGCCAAAATGAATAGCTGAAATATTAAGCAAAATAAAATACTATGAATGCAAAATAGTAAACAGGTTTTTACTTACTTTTAAAACAGATTAATTCTTCGATTGTTGTGATTAATGGCGAAATCATCAGTGACTCTTTTCAAGTCAATGTTCTTGGTCAAAGTCCTTTCTATTGGGAGCACAGACAAATAGCTAAGATGTTCATCAGACATCAAATTTTGTAAATAACTCTTTACATGTTGCATACAGGAAAATGTTCTCTTACATGGTGCAGAAGACAGAAGAAGCTGGAATTGTCACTGCTATTTGAGTCAATTTGTACACATACAATGAGTCATTGAATGCTAGTTTGTATTGCTCTAAAACTTGGGCAATGCAAGTAGATTCACAGTCTCCACTCTGGTTTGTTGTTCATGCCTTAGGATGAGATTTTTTAACAGTTTTATTTCTGCCACAACGAATCAGGGTTGCATGAATAATTTTGTGCCAACGGCATTAACATTTCTTTATCCAGGAACATTTTACTTTTGGGATTCAGACAAGGGATTCCTTTAATTATTGCAGAGTTTAAAATAAAATGTCTCTCAAGTTCGCTGTCTATGGTATGTAGAATTTCATCAAATACCAGAGACTTGAAATCAGTTGGGTGTACAGGTTTCAAGCTGTCTTTATTTGGCAAATCACAAACATATTCCACAAGATGTTTTGGTAACTTTCGAATTCTGCCAAGAGTAGAGGAATCTGTGGGAATATCAGCACCTATTTTTGTTGCTACATCTACACTTTCTTTCCACACAGAAGTGAAACCTGTATCAGATTCATGCACTTGGTTGAAAAGATCCCTTGTAGTTTCAACCAAATTGATCACAGCAACAATATCACAATCTTTGCCCTGGAGGAATCAGATAGTGACTTGCATTCTTTCAACAAACGTGTGAACAGACATAAATGAAAAATTCAAGAAAAGTTCAACTTGGCACTGAATCCTAATGCTTATGCAGCTCGTTCAGAATTTTCACTCTGGACATTTACTAGTGTTAACAACAATAGCTTCAAATGTCTTCTTCACAGCCAAACATGAAGCATACTGACACGCCCATCGGGTGTCACTTAACTTTTTCAATTCCACTTTTCCTATCTTCATTTTCATTTGTGTATCTATAAACATTTGATGTACTGCCGACCCACTCATGAAAACATACACTGCCTGCAGGTCATAAAAAAATCTGTAGCTGACTTGATCCCTCTACATGTTGCCACTATAACGAGATTCAATTTATGGTTCATACAGTGTGTGTAGATGGCTTGTGGAAAGTCCCTAATTAAAAGAGCTTGAACACCTGAGCAAGAGGCACTCATAACTGCAGCTCCATCATACCTTTGTGCAACACAGTAGTTTAAATCAACTCGACAGTTTGCTAGTTTTGTTTAATACAAATTAATAAAGAAGAAGCATCAAATTTTTTTGCAGGTTCAAAGCCTAGAAATCTTTCATATATATTTCCATCTAAATAGTAACGAATCACTATTGATAATTGCTCGATTTTTGAAGAATCTTTTGACTCGTCAACATGTTGCCATGTTGCTAAGAATTTCATTTTGAATACCATGATGAGTGTATTTTTCTCTTTTATATTCAAGTTTTCTTTAATGCTTCGATCTTTTTCCCCTATAAGTCCCATTATTTCTAAAAAATTTCCCTTGTTTTCACTCTGCTTTTGATTCATCATGACCTCTTTGAGCTATTCCTTGTAGAGCTGTGAATCGAAGTACATCAGCTATTGTTTCAATGTATCCTCTATTTTCTTGAACTTCAAGAGCATATGTTTCATCTAGCAGAGCAGCAATTGATGCTTCCTCCCCAACTTTAATTTTTAAATTTTTGAAAGACTCCCAAGCAACTAAAGAATGTTTGTGGGATGAGCTGTTCTCATGCTGCTTAAAACCGGAATTAGATTATGTTGCTCTTTTCCAATTAGTGTAACGTTCATTTACAAAACTAAGCAATTAAATTTTTGTGCCTTGAGTTTGGGGACGAAAAAATCGACAGCATCATTTATACAGTGGCGGCGATAAGGCCCCCGCAGACCCCGCGGCGCAGGGGGGCCCCAACTCTCATGGGGGGCCCCAGTTGGCCCAGTCATGGGACATAACTTGTAACATGAAAAATAAGCGTAAACGAGTTGTAAAATGCTTCTTTGTTGAATTATCAGTTGACCATAGAATTGACGACCCAGTGAAATCATTTGAAGTAAAAGTTTTCAATGCAACACTAGATATTGTAATAGCTCAGCTACAAATGAGATTCGAAGGATTGCGTTGCATTGATGATAGGTTTTCATTCCTGACGCCTCAGAATTTAGTAAACTTGTCACAAGAGACAATAGTGGAGAAAAGTAAGGCTCTGGAAAATGTGTATCCTGGTGACCTTTCCACATCACTGCCTGACCAAGTAATATCCTTCAAAGCTCTGATGGCCAAAGAAATTGTACACAAGAAAAGAATTCGAGAAATGATGAATTTACTGGTTGAAGAAAACAGCTGCCTTATGAGTTGCCTCCCAGAATTAACTACAGCTTTGCAGCTTTATTTAACCATACCTGTCACAACAGCTACAGCGGAAAGAAGCTTTTCAAAACTTAAATTAATTAAGTCATACTTAAGAAGTACCATGACCCAAACTCGGTTGAGTGACTTGACACTGTTAAGCATTGAGAATGAAGAGACTCAGAAAACTAATATCAACGAAGTGGTTGAAAAGTTCTTAGCTATTAAAAAAAGAAGACTAGGCTTAGGAAAACAGTGAACTTTGGTTGATCCTCATCTGTAAATATTGTACATTACTTGAGTTCGAGTGTTATTGAATTGGATTAGACTTAAGGAGAACTTGTATAGAGTATATTCAAGAATTTTACAAATTCAGTTACAAACTAATTTAAATGTTTGAAAAAAGCTAGAATGTTACTTTGATATTCGTTTTTAAATAATAAATTTTTAACACTCTGTGTGCGGTACTGTTTCATAGTCTGAATTTAGATCTTTGACGTAAAAATAAATCATTCTTTTTCTTTTGTTTTTTTTTTTATAGTTTGTATAGAACTTTGTCTATTTAGCAACAATGAATTTTAAGAGTTTGTACACGTGTAAAACGTCCTTTGCAAATTGCAAACGCTTTGTGATAGACGAGAAAGTATTCACAAACCATTGTTGTGAAACACACGTAAATAGAAACGCATTTGAGTGTTTTCCCCTATTACGTATACAAAATTTAACCATTTTTATAGGGCCCCCTAATTAGTTTCGCGGGGGGCCCCCATTTCGTTAGCGCCGCCACTGCATTTATAATACTGTATTCAAGCCATGGGTGGATTTTGTACCAGCCTGGCTGGAAATTCTTTTTATTATCTCCAAACTGGCGAAAAATAAAATGTCATAATAGAGGTTGTTTTGGTTCATCAGTAGGTTTCGTAGCTATATCACTAATTGAACCAGATGGATTAGTGATGCTGGTGCTACTGCTAGGAGTAGAAAATAAATCAGTTCCTTTATTTTCACTGAGTTCTTCTTCATTTTCTGACTGTTTTCCTTCATTCCTTACTTCCATATCACCATCATCAAACACAATTTTTTCAGGTTCAGTTTCCTGAAATCCTAACCTGAAAACTAACCTCAGCAACTGAGGTTACATCTACAGGTGTAGACATTGTAATGTCCTCTTCATTTGGTTTAACAATTTTTTTGTTATTCACTGTGTGTGGTCTCCAAGTTGCATTAATTAATTGAGAATAGGTAGATACCTGATTATATTTTCCTTCATGCAACTTCGATCATTAGGTACGACGCGTTTCGGGCTCACAGTCCCATCTTCTGGAGAAAATCACTCGAGGCGAGCTCGTCTGTAGAAAACAATTGACACGCACATAAAAACACTGGATTCATTGTACGCTCATATCGCGCGAGGACACGATGCGCATCGCCGAGAAAATAAAAGGGTACTCAAGACGGTTTGAGACGGTATGTGTACACTTTTATTTTCTCGGCGATGCGCATCGTGTTCTCGCGCGATATGAGCATACAATAGAATTCAGTGTTTTTATGTGAGTGTTAATTGTTTCGTACGGATGAGCTCGCCTCGAGTGATTTTCTCCTGAAGATGGGACTTTGAGCCCGAAACGCGTTGTACCTAACGCGAAGTTGCATGAAGGAAAATATAATCAGTTATCTATCTATAATCAATTAATTTTTTGTTGCCGAATGAAGTAGTCCGAAATGCTAGGATGTTTTGCCATTTTTATTGCCACTTTTCCACATTCACTTTCAACAAGACGCACAATATTCTACACAAACGGTGAAACACGAAACACAGACCACTGTCATGACACCTTTTATTGTTTACATGCAAATTAACCTCAAATGTATTAAAAACTACCTAATATAAAAACCGAAAGAATGAATCAAACATGAGAAAAACTGCTGTCCATATTAAAATAAAATTGGCAGTTAAATACGTTAACTCTGCTTATGCGAACCACAGACACAAAAATAAAATTGTTGACTTGGCCGGGCGCACACTGGATCCGCTCGCTCCGCTCAGATCAGAACCGGCGTATCCGCTCAGAACGCGTCCGGCACTTTTCTCACATACTGCATCCGCTCCTCTCAGAACAGAATGCCTGTCGAGCTCAAGGCTACACTGTCCGGTTGAAGTGGTTTTGTTAAAAGTTGTGACTTGCACAATTGTCGGTTGTTGGTTACTCTGGAACTCAGGTCGCTAATGATACTCCAAGTAAAGTATACAACTACAGACATTGTCGTGCTCGCTGTATTGTAGAAAGTGCTTTTGGTATTTTAGCAAAAAAGTGCAGGGTGTACTCCCAAAAACTCCAAGTAAATCCAGCTCACGCTGACATCATTGTGTTAGCAACGACATGTCTACACAATCTGCTGCAAGGAGATGATGAAAATTTATGGTAACCTGGTGAGCTTGAAAAGCATGAGAAAATTCGTGGGTTGCAGCGTCTGACTAAGAACGGTGAGAATGAGGCGTTAGAGGCCTTTGAAATAAGGGATGGATTCAGAAAATATTTTAACTCACAAGAGGGTAAAGTACCGGTATCTTGGCAGGAAGATATGATAAATATAGGCAGGAAGGATGCTTACGGCATTTCTGAAGCCACTCAACCACATCAGAAAAAAAGCTAACGTAGTACTGTTAGTAATTAAGCGATATTTATGTATTTAGTTGTAGTTAGGCAGATATATTTTATATTTCATTAGTTAAAATTCTGTACGATGTTTTGTTTTATGATAACGAATAGAAAATTCTTTCAATGAAAATAACACAATAGGCCTAGGCCTACTGTTTTACACTTTTTGTTACTTTTTTATACGTTCCGTTAATTTTAGGAATGTAGTTGTGTATACAATAATTGAAGGTTGCATACATTAGTTTCTGAAGAAAATGGTTTTCTCATGATTTAATAACAGATGGTTGAGTTTATATTTGTAAAAAAATTATAACATCTTGTGTCTAAGTACACTATTGTCTGTTTAGACTTCTGCCTACTTTTTATGCGTTTAGGGAATTAATATGTTAATTAGGCTTATGTATAGCCTAATTACCTAAGTACACAGGAAATCTTTTCTTGTGTTTCAAGCTCTGTAACGATAAATGAACTGATTTCTTGGAATTGTTTTAAAATACATTATGGTTATCTAATTAATATTGATTTTATCAATTATTATATTAATGAATAATTATTATTAATAATTATGTTATGCGATTAATTAGACTAATTGTATGCAGACGCACACTATTATTAAACTATTATAATTATTATTAATAAATTTTAAATAGGCCTATTATTTTATTTACCACTTTCATTCAAATGTCCTAATATTTCCTCCCAGATTGATTCCTTCATTATCATATTATAATAATCTTTATGACTTAATACATAGAGTACATTATATTGTTATACCATGACGATTAGTTTTTCATCGGCACACGCCATACTGATGCAATTCACTATTTCAAAATGCCAAACAAACTCAAATACATGATACAGTGCGTGGCGGGGTACTGCTGAGGAGCTTAGTGCGCATGCGTGACCCTTCAGAATGCATCGAAATCCGAACAAAATTGCTCGCCGAGCAAAAACTTCTGACGCGTTCTGAGCGGAGACGCCGGTTCTGATTTGAGCGGAAGCAGTGTGTGGAATTTCATTTAAATACATGGCTTCCGAATTTTTCTGATCTGAGTGGAGCTGATGTTCTGAGCGGAGCGGATCCAGTGTGTGACGTGCCTTATCTGGGTGGGCCCGGGCCCACCCGTAGCGCCACCACTGCTTGTACACTTTTGAGGTTTTTACTAATAATAACATCACTTCAAGGTTTAAAACAGGTTCTAGACATATTTAACAAAAATAATTTTGCCTCTATTATGATGGTGAATGACATCTAAAGTACCATATTTGTCTTAGTTGGGGACCCCCATTGTAGCATGGGGTAAGAAAACATAAGCCACTAAGAAACATTCGAATCTGGGAAAAATAAATTGTGTGTTGAACACAGTATTATAAAAAACATTTGTAGTGATCTACCGGAATAACAGATTTCAAACAAATCTCTGCAGCATAAATATACACTCACTTAAATCAGACAATCTGATAATTAAGAATTTAAAATTATGAGGACCTTATAATAAGAATACACTACCTATATATAAAACAATTAGCAGGAACCAAAGCTAGGGAGATTCAAGTCTTTAGGAAATTAGTTTTTTTTAAGAAGTAACTTCAAGGAGACACTAAAAATAAACTATAGAAATTTGGAAATACTACCCCCTTCAAAACGCACACGCACACACACACACAGAGGAAACACTGCTTTTACACGATCATTACTTTCAAATGATAATTTAATCTGCTTGTGTTTATACTGAATACTGTATTTGTTTATGGTATCATATTGAATACACAATAAGGTATTATCTGACAGTGTTTAAACTTGTTTTTCTCATTAAGAATATGTAGCACTATTCTCATATTTTGTAGTTTGCATAAAAACATTAAACAAAAAAGTAATTATTTTAAATCTGTATAATACTTTTCAAAATTCTGCCTATCTTCATTCAATTTTAAATATTTTTATGTGTAAGGTAAAATAAACCACTTACGTTATAATATATGGTCTCCAGTACGTCATAAATTATTGAATAAAAACACATGACACTATGAAACAGTGCAAAATGGTTGGCGTAATAATGAGTCAATGTGTTTATGCCCTGCAATGTGCACTGTTTTGTAGTGTTGTGTGTGTTATGTGTGTTTGTTCAACAATTTATACGAGGATTGTTCAATAGAAACATGTTTGATCTGCGCAGCCGTGACTTCGTCGGCGTGGAAATGGAATTAATTTGTTTATATTGTCTGTTTACGTACTAGTGATGCATCTGTCAAAAATATTTGCAGTTTGCTCTTTTCTAAGCTTTGTGACTGGGTTGAAAAATAGTATCTATGATAGAAAATCCATCCAAAGATATTCTGCGTGCCGTTATTCAGTTTTTGGCCGCTGCGGGGTGTCAGCCAATGGAAATTTATACGGGAATGAAAGCTGTATATGGTCACTATAGTTATTCTCATATGGCAATGGTTGAATGGTGCAATAAATTTTGACAAGGAATAGAATCCACTAAAGATTTGGCCCGTCCCGGACCTGCACATGTTGCAGCATCAGATGAAAATGTGAGACAGCTGGAAACTGCTGTACGTGCAAATAGGCACATCAAAGTTAGAGAACTTTCTCAAATGTTGAGCATCAGCATGGGAAATGTTCATTCCATCATTCATAGTCTTGGCTATCACAAAGTTGCTGCTCAGTGGATTCCACCACTGTTTACTGATGAGCAGAAAAATTTGCATTCAGCTTTATCATTACAGCATTTGATGTGCTATCAACAACAAGGTAATGCCTTTCTACACCAAACTGTTGCTGGTGATGAGTCTTGGTGTTATCACTACAAACCAGAATCCAAACATCAGAGTATGCAGTGGAAGGATGCACAATCTCCGAAGGCAAAAAAATGTCGGTCCCAAACTTCAGCAGGAAAAGTAATGGTGACCTTATTTTTGATTATCAGGGTGTGCTGCTCTTAGATTTTGAAGAACCTGGTGTCAACATCAATGCTGAGCAATATGCAGATAGCTTAAAACTCTTACGGGTCAGCATCAAGAATAAACGTCCGAGGAAGCTCACAAATGGTGTCATTCTTCTGCATGATAATGCTCGACTCCATGTAGCCCTGACGATTCAAGATTTGCTTGGTCGTATGAAGTGGAAATTCTTACAACACCTTAGTGCAGATCAACTCTGCAAAACATCCGTAAGACAAAAAAGTTGATTTGAAGAAGAAATCCACCTTACAGTCCTGACTTGTCCCCGTGCAATTATCATGTTTTTTGCCAATTAAAGAAATCACTAAAAGGACGGCGGTTTTAAATTGGATGCTGAGGTAGAGTTTGCTGTTAGTGAATGGTTCTGCAAAGAGCCACAAGAATTTTACCAGCAGGAAATCTACAGATTATTGCAACAGTGGGACTCATGCCTTAACGTTAATGGAGACTTCTTTTAAAATTGTTGAATAAAAAATGCTTTACAGCCTCTAAACGTGTTTCTATTGAACAATCCTCTTATAGTGATGATAAAATTCATTATACTAAAAGACACAATGTGCGCATGCATGCGTGTGTATATAAATTGTAAAAATTCAAGCTATCATGATGATAAATGATTTCCTTTGCAAATGAATTTTATCTGTCTTGTGCATGTTTACCAGACTGACTGTGTTCATTAGAGATTGTAAACTTTATTAGCAAGTAATGAATCTTAAATCTGACTATATTTATCCAAGGAAAAAAGGATTATTTGTTAATACATTTTATAGTATCTGGTAGTGCAGAACAAATCTGCAAAACATCCGTAAGACAAAAAAGTTGATTTGAAGAAGAAATCAATTATTATTCCAACAGTTTTAATAATCATAACTGTTAGTAAACATTGTGAATATTTTCCACGCACGCGCAATCATAACTGTTAGTAAACATTGTGAATATTTTCCACACACGCGCGTGCGTGTGTGTGTGTGCACAAAGAGGCACTTTTCATACCAGCATACATGGAAGCAGGTAATTTAATAAATTTAGAAATGCACGGTTTATCTTGATTAATACTAAACATTTCATCCATTTTATAATGAGGCATCCTCAGCAGTGGCTAGGAAGAGGATGCTTCATCACTGAACAAGACAATGTTAGCTGTTACTAAAACTAAACCCCAAAAGGGTTTATAGCCTGAACAAAAAAACACACAAACATGACATCCTAAACGAACAGACACAATTCAAATCACACATATTATTCGAACATATCACAGCCCAACACACACAACATCAATCCTTCAAAAGATGGCACCGTCGCCAAGAACAAGACAGACAGCACTCCCAGTGGCAGCCTCTGACTAAGGTTATAATAAGCGAAAACTGGTTCAGGCTATAAGGTAAACTTTTACATTTCCACAAATAAAAAACTTTGTGTTCCGAGTCAGTAGTGATATACTTGTATTTATATAAATTTGATTTTGGTGACCTGAGTTGTTTAGTCCTTGTTTATGTCATAATTAAGGAAGTTTGACATGATCAGTGTCTGATATAATTTACTGAATTCATAATGTTTTTATCGGTTATAATGCAATCTACCAGTGCTTACACAGAATAATACCTACAGCACTGCACTAATTTATAACATATGTGAAGCACTGCACAACAGTATGTGAAGCATAACAATAATGTAATGACATAAACTAAATCAGAAAGTCTATGCACAGTATTCAACTGAAACAAGAGAAGACCACCAAAACAAAACTGACATATTTAACTAGTGGGCTCGATGTGTGAATCAAAATGGCCACTGCGATTTGAAAATATGCACTACTTCTTTCCCTAAGCCCCTACAAGATGGTCTGAATTTATGTGATGAAGAGAGATTATAGCAAGACCATCCAGTGTTTAAACCAAGCCAGAAACTAGACCATGGCTATTAGCTATCCCCAAAATATCACTCATATAAGGCAACTTTGCTTATAGTATTGACAATTTTAATAAGATATTTAATGGGAAGGCCATATCTGTGTGACACCACTATCCCTAATATAAAACATACACATGTCACTGCTTGTCATAATTTCTTGTGGCAAGTTTAAAATTATATTATAATGACTGTATAGCTTTTAGAAAGATAAGTTATACCACACCATATGTAAGGTGATCCAACACATGTACACAATCTTACGTGTCCATGGCCATAAATATTTTTCTAAGTTGTAAACACTATCTTTTTTCAGCTTGTGATAATATTTGAATCTATTAGGCATATAGTTTTTTACATATCTGTCATTTAATTTTTGAATCTATTTTATAAAGCTGAGACAGTTATTTAAAAAATATACTCACAGGAATGTATTCTTCGATGCGTCCACCAGGAAATACTCCATATAATCTTGGACCCCTCTGTCTCTCTGACAATAAGGTAAGAATTACACACTCTGTAATTAAGTTTTCAAGCGCTCTATCCCTGTTTACTTGACCGTAAATTCTGACGAGGACTTTACGTGGCTCATCTCGTGTTGTGATTACGTCGTCTGTCAATTCACAGCAGTATAATAAGTTACTTAAACCACCACTAAAACAGTTTAAAAATAATTTCAAATTTATTTCATATCATATATTCATGTGGTCCTTTAAAAAAGCTCATAACATTTTAATATTACATGAAATCATCTCAAGGGAATATTAAAATTACATTAACATATTTGTATCAGCTCAATAGCCTCATGATGAAAATTATTTGTGGTTTTTGAGCTAAAAAAATCTATTTAATGAGAATAAAGTAACTACTCAAGATCTGGTTTTATGTTTCAATATACGTGTAACATGATTACATGTTTCAAGATACTTTCTCTATCAGAGTTTGACTTAAAATTTTTCACATCATAAAAACATCTGATTCAAAATGGTTAATATAAATAACAAGAATGTATACAGTGACGGCTGGTGTTATGGTTGGAGCGTTGCAAAACCACAAATAAACTACAAAAACATTAAGCAGCTAAAAGTATCATAAATTTCAAGGGAGGGCGTATTAGATCCTACACGATAATGTTCGTGTACAATTCAAATGTGGCCCACAGGCTGGTGGTTGTAGGCCGTTTGCAACTTCAACAGTATATGGCAGAGCTTACTACACAAACATATGGGAGGGCATACGCTACTCTTTACAACTGTCCTATGTTCCCAATGTTAGCTAGGTGATTGCAAAGTTTCTGCAACGCTGGACTCGTAGCGCTGTAGTGCAACTTTGTGTCATGAAATCAGCACAGCCTTCTTGATGTATGTTAGGTTATATTAAGTTATATCAGGTTTAGTGTTTACATTGGTTCAAGGTAAACGTTATCCGTTGTTTGAGGTTATAAAATTATAGTAATCATTTTGTATAACTGTGATTATGATAGTTTAATGTCTTTTAACTGATCTCCCATCCACTAAACCAACTACTGCAACCACCAAAATTTGGAACCACCAGCCACCACTGGATGTATAGTAGATCATGAAGTAGATATACAAAAATCAAAGCTCCATCTAAGAGTAGAAGCAGCAGCCCAAAGTGAGTATAGAGGCAGACTGTTAGATACCAGTAAGTCATAGTCAGAGATATTTCCTGACTATAACCTTATAAACTGACTACATAACCAATTGATTAGGAGCTCCTATCTTATAACCAATTTGTGTAAACAAATAAATAAATAAAACCTCAATTCTCATGATTAAATTATTAATCCATTTTTTTCTCAGAAAGAACACAGGCTTAGTGAGTTTCCCTTATAATCTGTAATCTCGAAACCAATAAATTCTTAATAACTTTCCAAATATAAATATCCATATTTGCATCTGATGAATCCCACCTGCCAGGATAGAAAATTGACAGAAAATTACCACAAGGATATACTTATTGATATTTTTGGATTTTTGTTGTCCATGACATTTTTTAATGTTATGAATAATGAAAGTATACTATTATGACACAGAAGACAATTGTTTTACATAAACATTTCTTACCTTAGCGGCAGCCTCTGATGAGTGAAATCTGGTTCAGGCAATGAGATAAAAAATTAAAATTTTTTGATCTAAAACAATTGTGTCTCCTATCATAATAGTATAATTTAGTTACATATTGATAATTATGTAATACAGACTATTTATGAAAATCTGCTACCTACTAAAGTACATTGTACTTAATTAAAAGATTAAAAATGATTGTAATAATAAAATATTGTTTTTTTTTTCTTTAATTTATTTAAAATTCAGAATGCAATATTCTGTCAATTTGTTTGAGCTTCAAGGAGGCATTTTCTTCTCCAACCCTTTCGAAGAACATTGTTAGGTCTCATAAGTGGTGTTAGGCCTAAGTGAATATCAGTGCTGGTTTGTCAGTCATATCCTGAGAGGTGACATGAGTTACGGTACCTCTGTTTGTTGCATCTCATAGGCTGTAAATAAACCTTATTTATATACAATATGTATGTCAGGGGGTGAGTAGTTTTGATAAGGTCTTATAAGCTGATATTTACAAACTAAAAGTAGTGGTTTTCGAGGCAAAAAGTTAGTTAACACTTTGGGTACACATGATTTTTTCATGTATTTCATAAATTTTCGTATGAAGACTAGCTAACATTTACTAAAACTTATGTATATCATGTAAAAGTTCAATTCTTTCTTTTCGAATTGACATAAACAAATTTGCAATAGTGTGAAGCCTAATATTTTTTAATAATGTCAGTTTGCATTCATAATGTTACAAAATACCTAATTAAAATTAATTACAAATCTAAATTAGTCACCAAATAAATATAAAAATTACATTTATTAATAATAACTTCACAATTTTCTGCAGAAAAATTTAACAATAATTTGCCTTGGAAAGGCTGTGAAACATATGATTCCTATTTGCAAAAAAAAGGAGCATAAAACACAAAAGAGCTGCAATCTGTATTTTTTCATGCCAGGTTGCAGGTTTTATATAATTAAATTTCTACATGCCCACAGAAACATATCCAAAGTGTTAATATTGTCACTTAACAAACATTGTCTTCTAACATAGGTTTATAGTGATTTGGTTAGGCCAAGTAGTATTCTATTTATTAACTGGTTTTATTTAACTGCTGATGGCTTAATAACCGGTGTTAATGGTATTTACAAGACTCACTCTCTACCTAGTTTTATGTAAGGCTTTATCGATTGACTTTAAAGAATATAAAGATTATACTGACAATGGTTACCGGAATGGCGATGGTATCTAGAAAACAGCAACATCTTATAAAGCGAAACCTCTGAATTCTGTTTTTATCAAGATGAAAATTTAAAAACTGAAGTATGTATTCAAGCTGGGTAATGTAGAAGAATGGCAGTCACAGCTTACTTCTGACAATGAAACTGCGTCACTTATCAAACAATGTACTACTGAAGTTTTATTATTAATTAAATGAAACTATACTAATACGGTTAATTTATGTGTGATTATAAATCTAGTTATTAATGTAGTTTATTTTTTAACCTTGTCTGGCTGCTTAAGGTGAACAGATTAATCTGAACACTGTACATGTACATAAAAAACTTGCAACAGTATATTGCCGTAACATTATTAAAGCCATCTTATCTGCAAAGGTGGGGTGCAATTAAGTTTTGCAATAAACTGGAATATAAGATAAGGCATACAAGAATAAAACACCAAAAACCGCACAATGAGATGTAAATTTCAATAATTATGGGAAAATATGAATGACCGTGTCTATGAAGCAAGCATAATTAATTTATCAATTAATTTCATTCGGTGTTTGGTTCTGTAGCCTTTGTGTGTTTGTGCCTTTGTAATGTGTGGCACTCCACTCCACTACAGAATCCACCTTTGCAAACTACCTCATTGAAGCAAACCACACATATAAAAACATCGACACTAACATGAACATTATACATGTACACACAAAAGGCCGAAAACTAGACACTCTAGAACAACTGGAAATATACAACTGTGCCTTGATCAAACAAAACAAAACACTGTATGTTATTATATATGTACATCATACACACACAAACACACACACATGCGTGGACACCCAGTCAGATATCTATGCTTTGAAATTGATGCTTCCTTTGAAAAAATTCAATATACGCAAAGTCCGATATATGTTAACTTAGATCTGTAGAATTTTCATCCATTAAATTGTTTATTGTATTACTTGAGTTTATTTTATAGATTGTACTCATAACAAACATAACACGAACACTATCTTAGTGATCAGATGTATAATATCCTGCTAACTTCAAATACAATTTCAGATAAAATGTGTTGCTAATTTCATATGTGACTTTAAATGTCTTGCAAAAATATTGCTTCGGACACTTTGTACAGGTGTGTTGGATATGTTGCTTGACTGCGATATAATAGATGGATAAAAAGAATTGGTGAATAAACCGAGGGGGAAAGAATAAGGAGCCAGTGGACAGATGGCCTGAAATGATCATACAGAACTGATTATTCAAGGCAAAGCATCGAGTGTAGTAGAGGACGAGGACCTCTGTATCCAGAGAGGCTGGATAAGTAAGTTTCAGTAACTATGGCCTTACATATTTTAGCTTCCCGTTTGGATCCACAACTGGATACACGTAATATTTTAGTGATAAGTTTACATTTTTTATTTCTGTAATTCAAAACAAGCTATAAAAGTACCGACTTGTAAGTATCACTCCCCACCAAGTTGTGGATATATATCTATGGTGTGTTCATTGCCTTTATAATAACACTTATCGAGATTACACCTAGTGGCATCTCTACTATGGGAATATTAACCTTATATATTTACCTTTCTAAGATAAATATTTTCTTATTGGATATGTGTACAAATACACAAATATTTGTATACAAATATTTTCACTTCTATGTACAAATACCTACAAACAACTTAATTTCCTTAACTGACTTTTAAGCAGTTATTAAGAAGTACTAATTTAATTTTTATTCCTGGCGAGACAATTATAACAGAAAAAATATCGGTATGGAGAACCATACATGACTTCCATGTTCTAAGATTTATATTTAAAATCATATTCGAAATGAAATATTTCCATAGAAACTACGTCTTTCTACTTACTGCTTCAGCATTAACCACAGTACTGTGGTCACTAAATGAAATATTTCCATAGAAACTACGTCTTTCTACTTACTGCTTCAGCATTAACCACAGTACTGTGGTCACTAACGTATACCACCTCACGTTTTCGCACTCGATTTTCACTGATGATGGCAGTCGATGGCACTGCCGAAAAGTCTGGTTTTACAGAAAACATTGGACTACGGCTAAACAGCCCGGGAAGCAATTTTAACAAAAAACTACTTCTTTGTTGCCGATAACGTAGTACACGTATAAAAAATTCTCCCCTCCACCTTCAACTATAATTTTTAATAATAGAAAATTACCCCCACCCCATTCACCTAACCTCTTCATTTATAGATATTTCATCTACGTTTCTACAGTGGATTATTATGAGCTTCTTATCAGGATACTTTATTTATAAAAATTAAGTACTTTACTCTTGTTAAATCATAAAATGTTTCTGGTAAACTAACCCTTTCTCTTAACCGATCTTCTCCAAAATCAATAGACCTTCAGTCCTTTACAATTCAGGGATGCATGCAAAAAAATATTTGATTCTGTTTGAATGTGCGGCAGTTATCGTTCGTCATGGAAACATTTCTCTTGTTACAACTTAAAATGTTGCCGGTAAACTACCCCTTTCCCTTAACCGATCTTCACCAAAATCAACAGACCTTGAGTTCTCTACAACTCACGTAAGTGTGCAAAAAATTATTTGATTCTCTCTTTGAATTTTCGGCAGTTATCGTTCGTCATAAAAAAAATTTCCCTTTTTAAAACATAAAACTTTGGTGATAAACTACCCCTTTCCCTTAACCGATCTTCAACAAAATCAACAGACGTTGAGTTCTCTTTAGTTCAAAAAGGTATGCAAAAACGTAGTTGATTCTGTTTGAATTTACGGCAGTTATCGTTCGTCATATAAAAAATAACCCTTGTTAAAACATAAAATGTTGCTGGTAAACTACCCCTTTCCCTTAACCGATCTTCACCAACACCAATAGGTATTGAGAACTCTATAACACAGGGCTGTATGCAAAACATCATTTGATTCTGTTTGAATTTGTGGCTGTTATCGTTTGCCATAGAAAAAAATTACCCTTGATAAAAAAACCGTTGCAGGTAAACTACCCCTTTCCCTTAACCGATCTTCACCAAAATCAACAGACCTTGAGTTCTCTACAACTCAGGTAAGTGTGCAAAAAATTATTTGATTCTCTCTTTGAATTTTCGGCAGTTATCGTTCGTCATAAAAAAAATTACCCTTTTTAAAACATAAAACTTTGGTGATAAACTACCCCTTTCCCTTAACCGATCTTCAACAAAATCAACAGACGTTGAGTTCTCTTTAGTTCAAAAAGGTATGCAAAAACGTAGTTGATTCTGTTTGAATTTACGGCAGTTATCGTTCGTCATATAAAAAATAACCCTTGTTAAAACATAAAATGTTGCTGGTAAACTACCCCTTTCCCTTAACCGATCTTCACCAACACCAATAGGTATTGAGAACTCTATAACACAGGGCTGTATGCAAAACATCATTTGATTCTGTTTGAATTTGCGGCTGTTATCGTTTGCCATAGAAAAAAATTACCCTTGATAAAAAACCGTTGCAGGTAAACTACCCCTTTCCCTTAACCGATCTTCACCAAAATCAACAGACCTTGAGTTCTCTACAACTCAGGTAAGTGTGCAAAAAATTATTTGATTCTCTCTTTGAATTTTCGGCAGTTATCATTCGTCATAAAAAAAATTACCCTTTTTAAAACATAAAACTTTGGTGATAAACTACCCCTTTCCCTTAACCGATCTTCAACAAAATCAATAGACCTTCAGTCCTCTACAATTCAGGGCTGATGCAAAACATTATTTGATTCTGTTTGAATTTGCGGCTCTTATCGTTTGCCACGGTAAATACCCTTGTTAAAATATAAAACGTTGCTGGTAAACTACCCCTTTCCCATAACCTATCTTCAACAAAATCAACAGACCTTGAGTTCTGTATAATTCAAAAAGGTATGCAGAAGAGTAGTTGATTCTGTTTTAATGTACGGCAGTTATCGTTCGTCATAAAAAAATTTACCCTTGTTAAAACATAAAATGTTGCAGGTAAACTACCCCTTTCCCCTAACCGATCTTCACCAAAACCAACATGTCTTGAGAACTCTACAATTCAGGGCTGTATGCAAAATATTATTTGATTATGTTTGAATTTGCGGCTGTTATCGTTTGTCATAAAAAATACCCTTGTTAAAACAAAAAACGTGGCAGGTAAACTACCCCTTTCCCTTAACCGATCTTCACCAAAAACAATGGGTCTTTAGTACTCTACAAATCATGGCTGTATGCAAAAACGTATTTGATTCTGTTTGAATTTGCGGCTCTTATCGTTTGCCATAGAAAATACCCTTTTCAAACATAAAATGTTGCCGGTAAACTACCCCTTACCCTTAACCGATCTTCACCAAAAACAATAGGTCTTGAGAGCTCTATAATTCAGGGCAGTATGCAAAAAACTATTTGATTATGTTTGAATTTGCAGCTGTTATCGTTTACCATAGAAAATACCCTTGTTAAAACATAAAATGTTGCAGGTAAACTACCCCTTTCCCTTAGCCGATCTTTACCAAAATCAATAGGTCTTGAGAAGTCTACAATTCAGGGTTGTATGCAAAATATTATTTGATTGTGTTTGAATTTGCGGCTGATATTGTTTGCCATAGAAACAAATTACCCTTGATTAAAAAAAAAACGTTGCAGGTAAACTACCCTTTTCCCTTAACCGATCTTCACCAAAAACAATAGGTCTTGATTACTCTACAAATCAGGGCTGTATGCAAAAAATTATTTGATTCTGTTTGAATTTGCGGCTGTTATCGTTTGCCATAGAAACAAAATCTACAGATAGACAGACAGACACACAAACACACAGACACACACACAGACACTTTTCGAAAAACAACTTTTTTTCATGTTTTGAGTGTAGTACAATCAGAATCTGCAATAATCTCGAACACGATTTTTTTCGCCATCACCATACTTCCATTTCCTTAAGGAACATGGAAGTAAAAACAGGATTGTAGTTCCAGAACGAATTGTAAGAAATTAATGAACTTAAAAGACTTAGGCTTTTTTAAATGTATTATCATAGTCTTGTAAAATCAGGGCTTGATTTCAGGGGGAACGCACCGGAACGGCGTTCCGGAACCTCTTGGATCCAAAAATAAATTACCAAAAAAATATATGAAAAGAGAAACCTAATTATTACAAAAAATTACTACTACTTTTATTTAAATTGTGCCCCTCATCAACCCCACTACAAAACTAAACTTTTGTCAAAATCAAACACCAGCACTAATCTTTATCTTAACTACAACCATTCAAAAAGTGTTCCAACAGGCTATGGAGAAAATGAAATAAAAAAACTTGCTTCAAAATTAAAATACATGAAATGCAACTGATTGGGAGCTTCTGAGATTATGTGCATTCCAGAATTTTTTTGGGGAGTCTTTCTACCTTGAATCAATAGCAATATTTTCAAGTGAATGTGAGAGGGCTGATTTCTGGCCATCATACAGCAATGGACACAAAGAGTAAGGAAAGGTCAAGAAACAAACAATATTAACAATAATGAAACTATGGAAACTTAAATGTCCGAACCACCAAAACCACCACTTAGAGTTTGATTGAGGCTCCGGGATGATCATGAGTGACATGTTTTCGATTGTAGTGCAGCTAACCTGACGGTGAAGCTCTTTAGAAATACCAGTAAACTTTATTACGTTTTTAGATACAAGTTTACATGTACGTTACATATTTTATAAGCATTTAAAAATGTAGACCTCCTTTGTAATAACCTGATGTAAACTTATACGATAATATAAAATATAAGTATATTTGTGTCTGTATAACTTTTGAATTGATGCGTTCTGGCACCTATAATTTTAGAAATCAACCACTGTGTAAAATACATATATTTCATAAATTTTAACACACATAAATAAACATTTCAAGTTTTTGAAGTTAAAAATAATGTTTTTTTTATCTTATGGTCACAATTACAGGTAATCAATTATTTGGGTATTGTAATACAGACAGATTAATACCACTCATTGGAGGTATAACACATTAAGTATGTAATAAAAAGTCAACTTTACCCCACCGCCTTAGTACCTTAATTAAAAACTATGACATTTCAATTATCTTGTCAATAGATCTGGGCTGAAGGTATTCTACTGGCTTCAGTGTGCCAGAATGGGTACCTGCTTAATTTTTATACTTTTAAATATTCCTGTTTGGTAAATGTTGTAGCGGGTCAATTTTTGGGTGTACTTATACACATGAGACCTCAAGTAAATGGCAGTAACAACATCATGTCAGAAATTGGTATAGATTTACACATCTGGCAAACGGAATACATTATGGACTGATAAAGTATCTGGGGTCAGATTTCATTTCAAGAGATACTAAATGCACAATCAGTAACACTTATTAGGCCAGAAGAGTGGACACAACACAAAGTATGAACAACAGCACTGGTCAACATGAAAAATCTTTCCGACTTTAAAAGAGTAAATTCTTATTATCTCTGATGTAAGAAAAACGATTTTGACACACAAATCTCTGATGTGTACTTAGCTCTCATTTTCATGAAAACGGCAATTTCCTTTATGATTTAATAAAATATTCCAATTTTGTTAAAGAACTTGGAAATTAAAAAAAATTGGGTTGGCAACACTAAGTGATATACAAAAGTGAATCTGCTTCTAGAAGAAATTAAATAGAACATTATCAGTGGCAGATATGTGGAAAACTGAAGGTTACTGTGATTTTAATCAGAATACAGTTAAGGTATACTAAATATTGTTGCTTTCTCTGCATGTGATAGGTCTATGTAAACTTGTTGTACATGAGTGTTTTTATTGTTGCAGTCATGATAGGTTTTCATACTACGTAAGAAAAAAATAGCCTAAATGGATACTGGTAGAAACAAGAATATTCAGTACACTCCATTAGTTGCCTGTGATAAAATCAAATGCCACCTTTAGATATTAAACTCGGGCCGATGAGATGTTTTGGGAATGGCAAGAATCATACAGGAGAAAATTTCTTCCTGAATTGTGTATTTAAAAGAAAATTCCTACACTTGAGTGATGCTATGATTGGGAGGGGAATCTTTATTGGCCAGCAGATTTTTAAACTGTTTAACAATGAAACCATCAATTCCAGGAAATCGGAAAACCTTCAAATCTGTTGTTGACAACTTCTTGGGGAAAAGAAAAGCTGAAAGCTATTATGTAACTGTTAATAAACTGTTGATAACATATAAAGATTTAGATTGTAATACATCATTTAAAATACCTTTTCTTTATTCAGATCTTGGTTTCTTTCCTAGCAACTGTGGAAAGTAAACACCGGGGCAAGTAAAACCCATCTACGCTTACTGACTGTTGATGGAATGTGGCAAGAGATACCCCATAATAAAACTTTAAAATAAAATAAAAAAGCTTGAGAGAGTTTACAAGAGTTCCACAAATGTATATGAAACCTAACTATAGGAGTCAACTTGTGTATGATATATATTGTTATGCAATACAGAACATTCTGGTACAGTCAACAGTGTCGTTCAACAAGCTTCTCAACTAGCCCAGACGGGCATGTGCCATGCTGAAGTATCCTCTAGAATTTTTGAGTGCTTGTTAAGGACGCATATTATGGAACACTGCAGAATATAAATAGCCAACACCTGCCGCTCGGAAGTCAGTTTACGTCAAGCAATTACACAGTGTGTCCAAGTGGTTATCAGTGAAAAGTGATTATTATGCGGGACTCTATTACTTGACATTATTATTGCGTGTGTACAAATTTAACTTGAATTACTGTACAAGTATAATCTTGTTGAATAACTTGTTGATTTCAAACTGTTAATTGTAATAATTAAAGCTAGTTATTAGTGACTTCATTGGTGTCTTGTATTTTGTTTTATCATTGTAACAATATGTTTACATATCTTGATATTGAGAGCTAATAAAAGTGTTCTCATGTCACACTCTAGTTTCTTACCACATTTTTTGTTGGAATTGACTACTTTGGTAAAGGACATAGACACTTATTTTTTTGATGACCAGTGTTATTTAGGGGCCTTTGATACAATGGCGTTTAGACACATCTATAAGACGGTGGCACAGGTGTCATACAACCAAGTTCACCCATCTCTACAGACTCCTTGATATGAGATTTATTAAATAAATATACTGACGTGGATTGGGCACATAGAAAGAATGGAGGAAACACAGCCGACAAAGCAACCATTTTCCCAACGGCTCATAAGTAATAGAATGCTAGAGTAGAACAGAAGCAGTAGAATGCTACAGTGAAAAATAGAGACAAGTGGAAACGACCCTTGGAACAAGCCAGGGCCATGAAGTGTTGCGGACCTGCAAATGATGATGAATGTAATTGTATTTTCTCAAATCATATATAATTAATCAGTGGATTAAATATATAGTTTTGTTCTTTATGATATGCACCGTTTGGTTTACAATAAAACGCTCTTACAGTGTTTCATAGTTCTTGTTGTTGTTTTTTAATGACCACAATAACCTGTAGTGATTCATAATAGGCGAAGCTAAAATGTTAATTTTTAATCATTGTGAAGTGTGTTTTTATGTGCACTCAGATATACAAAGTAAACAAGCCATAATTATTACAATTACCACAAAAATCCCAACTGTGGAAAAGATCTCTTATAGATCTAAATTAGAAAAAACAACAATATTATATGGTAATATAATATAATTAAAATAAAATATGGTAATTGAATATATTACATTAATTACTTCATATATTAAACATACAGAAGTAGAAGAAATCAAGAGGTTGGCAAGGAAGAATGAGAAAATAATCCACACTCATACAAAACTAAGGTGCTGTACTTTCTGGATAATATTCTCGAGCAGAAGGCTACAAAGAATAAACCCTTTGAACTTGTGCAGCGGTTTGGTTAAAAAGAATTAAAAATGGTGGACAAAAAATAAAAAGTTTTGGTAGTCACTGTGTAAGGAAAACTACAGAAGTATATCCTACATTTTAAATTTTATTATTTTTCAAAATATTATGTATACAGTACCATTTCATAAATAAAACATTTTGTTGTTTGTTTCATTAAAACTGACCAGGGGGTTCTGAAGACTTAGAGATTGAAACAAACATCTTCAGACCAAGAAACATTAGTCTCCTTCATTGTGACAAATTGGGTTAAAAAAATCTAAACATACACAGCTAATGATGTTTGGAGGACAAAAATGAATTGTTTGATATTCACTTCATCAGAATCGGTCTAGCTATTCACTCTCTGCAAGCACACACAAAGAAAGAAACTTAAATTCTTGGATTTTGTTGTCCATGACGTGTCCGTTGATTAACTAATTATAAGTATAACACTACTTATAACACATGTTTGTTATACTTATAATTAGAAACAAACTTACTTCTTTAAATTAAAAATATCACCATCTTTAAATGAGTGCAGGCAGGAAGTATGAATCAGAGTACCAATAATAATGGGAAAAATAAAATGTGACAGACAGTATGCTCACAGAACTAAAACAGACACATGTACAGTACACAAATACAATACACACACAAGCATGTACGATAAACACTGAAGCCATGATAAAAAGGATAAGAAAAAAAATGGTCTCTGAAGAAAGGTGATTTGGGTAGGACACAGATTTACCTAACTGACAATACACTAGACAGAGGGAACAAATTAAGGAGAAAACAAAAGGATCAACCTGAAAGTAGTCAGCACGAAGAAATGCCGAAGAAGAGTGGAGACTAATTTTCAGATTTTAAATTCTATACCTGTTGAAAGTAGAGAACTAAAAAAAAAAGAAAAGCTTATTTTGAAATAAAACTGGAATATCAATACAAAACTGTAGGAGCTTATAGCAAAGCATGGTCAATGATGTTAAACAGTGTAATCAATTTATTGAGAATAAAATGTCAGCAAACTGAAGGAAATTAGCATCAATAAATTGAAGGTGTGTACCATAAGAGTAACTTATGGGTGGTAGGGGGAAGGCATGTACCCCCTCCACACTTTAACATTCTGAGCTGTATAAAAGTATGTTTCCACTTATTATAAATAAAAACTAATAAACAGCCAAATAGGAGACAGTTTCCAAGCTTGAAAATACAATACAAGTCATTCATCGTCTAACTACTTTATAGTATAAGTTATTCTGGGTAGATTTACTGTTATTATTTTTTTTTTATAAATTAGTAAAGGGAATGTTTTAATAGTTTTGAATAAATAATTTGAATTATCATTGTGTGTGTGTTTTTTAACTCTAACTCCGCTCTTTCTTTGAGTGGCAATGCTTACTGAAAATTTAAAAAATACATTTCATTATACAAGTATAATATACACTATACACCTGTATTTTTAAAACTTCACTTTATTAAACACCCCTCCCAAAGTTAAGCCTCACTTCCAGCCATGGTCCAGTAACCATTTATTAGAAGGTTTGTGGAGGAGAAAGAAGAGCCAAGATGGGAAGGAGGGTTGATGTGTCTTAAGTTTGATAGTTTGATTAAAATTATCATGAATTATATTGTCCATCACAGATAGCTTAGAGGGGCTGCAACAACTAATGAATAGAGTGACAGAAAGCAGCCATAGATATGGTCTGACATCAATGTTAATAAAACGAAGCTAATGATTGTATCTAAGAACAAGTTCACAAACTGCACCCTTAATATAAACCAAAGGCCAGTTGAACGTGTAAGCAAATTTACATATCTTGGCACTATAGTCAATGAACAATGAGACCACATTATTTCTCAAGAAATAAAAAGCAGAATTGAAAAGGCAAGAGCAGTGTACACTACAATGAGCAGTTTATTCAAACGTCACGATTTAACAATAAACACAAAGATGAAACTTTTGTGCTGCTATGTATTCTCGACCCTCTTCTACAGTGTAGAATCTTGGACTTTGACTGAAGCCACAACTAAGAAATTGGAATCTTTCAAAATATGGCTCTACCATAGAATACTGAGCATTTCATGGGCAGCACATATAACTAAAGTTGAAGTTCTTAGAAAGATGAGGAAAGAAAGGGAAGTTATTAACGCAGTGAAGATAAGAAAGCTTCATTATCTGGGACATCTCATGAGAAATGAACAGAGATTTTACTTATTGCAGTCCATACTACAGGGAAAAGTACTTGGAAAGAGAGGAATTGGGCAGCCAAGAATATCATGGCTGAGAAATTTAAGGACCTGGTTCGGCATAAATACAACTGACTTATTCCATACTGCAGTGCAGAAAGTTAAAATACCCTGTATGATATCCAACATCCAAAACGGATAGGAACTATCAGAAGAAGACAATGTCCATGATGTGTCCAAGTATCAACAATGATTTGTATACACTTTCTGACATGGAACACTAATATTTTAGATAGTTATTTTTTTATCTAAAATATTATTGTTCTATGTCAAAAATTGTGTACAAATCAAAATTATCTTGTTTTAGACTGTTTTAGAATATATAATAACTTGTTATTATATAACTACAGAATTAAAGAATTTTTAATCTAAAAAACAAAACAAAAATAAATTATAAAAACCCCACATAGCAGTACACATAAATCATGTTGTAATATATCTCATACTGGCCTTTTTGAATTTTATCAGGATCTTTCGATTGGTAAGAACAAGCCACTGACAAAAATGTAATGGCAACACTTTGGCTAATTGCTTTCTGTGTGGCTCAAACTCTAGTTGTGTTCCGCATCTGCGTGTTTTTTCCAAAGTGGGTTTTGCCATGTTTCAGCAGATTCATTTCTGCCATTCTTAGGCTCCTCCATTATGCTCCCAGAACATCGAGGGCAAGTCAACAACCTAAGGGTGGTTTAGCAAATCTTATGAAGTATCCCAAAATCCCTTTTGGGAGAAACAAGGATTCAGTGCAAAAATAAATCTGAAATAACAACACATCATGTGTGTGTGTGTGTGTGTGTGTGTGTCAATTAACTAAAATATAATTTTGAAGTACTTTCTCAAAAGATTACATAACACCATTCATCATCGGTTCCAATATATAAAATATTTAGAGTATGTTGTCTTTTTTTTTGCTTGTAGCAAATTTTAAAATATTTATGCAGGATTTACTTCAACAAATCCTAAGGTATTTGTAAGGTGTTTGATCATAAGGTATTTGTGTCTGTTACTTGTAATGAGAAAGCCTCTGACTGACTTTTCCATGCCAATGTCTACACATTATGGCATACTTTTGTGGTCTAGAAATAAAAATAGTTGCACACTATCCATAAACAGCAACAAATCTCTTTTTTATACCAATGATGACTTTTATGTAAGATATACATTATGTAAGAAGAAAGGAATAGGGATCATAGTTCTGTATATATTTATTAATTTAAATTTAAATTGACTGCAACCCTTGACGGTTTGTATCAGATTACATTAGAGGTGAGACTTTACACAACTATCCTTACATCCCCATCCTACAAATAATAAAGCTCTCTTAATTCTTCTAATTAGGGGTAGCCTAGACTTAGGAGCCCATAGAGGTATCTCTAGAGGTATAGACAACATGGATAATAAGGGTTACAACTGCCCCCCTTAAATGGATTCATCCCCATTAGAGTGTTAGAGGCAAAATTTGCTGGCAGCCAGTACCACCAGTTCAGTTGTTAATGTGATGTGCCCCTTACTACCACTTGCGCTACACAATAATCTACCTCCTTCTCTTTCTTCTCATACTTTCTGTATTATCAATAAACAAAACAACCACATAGGGCAAGCCTAGTCTATAACCGCCATAGGAAAAATTCGTCAATAAACGACATAAAAGAAAAATCATAGTCAATAACCCCTATGAAAAACCTGATTATACCACTAAATAAGGGTTTTTAATTATATACAAAAATTTAATTTGTACCTTATTTTCTATGTAATCAGCTGTATCACACACACATACACAACGCATGGGATCTGTGACAGATGTAATTGATTGTAATGTTTCTAAATCATATACCCAAAATTGGACTCTTACAAATAATTTTCCTTAATTGGGTATTACATTTATCTAGTATGTCAAAAGTAAATGTCATGCTAGATCATGTCCTGTCTCCCAAACAATTAAGATTCTGAGCTCTATGAGGAGCAATCAACATTGCTAGTGTGCCAGGATTGGATTTCCTCGATCTGGAGTATATCAGTATCACTTTTCATTATGTTAGGTATAGTAAACATGGTATCGTGTAGGTCAATTAAATAAAATAGCATACTCGTTAGCGCCCTATAAATCTAATGTTACAATAAACTGTGAACAGAAATTGATTTAATATCCAAAATTTATTGGCATGATTTTCCTTTCAAGTTTAATTATTGTGAGGTTTGGATATGATTTAGTTGATTAATTTCAACGTAACACAGATTTAATTTGGTTTCATATACGGTGTCAGTTCAAAACTCAAAGTGTTGTTGATTAAGTAGAAATGGTTGAACATATGAAATAATTAACTCAGCAGGTAGTCTGTCCAACACATTGTGCAAATCTATAACTAAAATATTAACAGCTATTAATTTCCATTTCACCAGCAAACATATCTGATTAAAATTAAGGCTAAAAAACATTACCCTAAAGCCCTAAGTGTAACATTATCATTATCCTTAGTGTAAAAAGGATAACTTTAACATAATTATATAATTATTTTATTCAACACAATTAAATAAAAACTCCTCTAATTAATTACACAATTAATTTTACTTCGAAGTTTTGTTAAATTTAATAATTATAATTTTAAATAAATTCATTTTAAATGTATTATTGTTTGAGGTCTCAAAAAAGGGGTACAATTCACATCTGTAGGAAAGTTTCAATTTATAAAATCGTGAAAGAAACCAAACTTTGTGTATATTCAGTCCATAGATGTACAATATGGTTACCTGTACAAATCACAAATCATGGTTTTGTGTGTGTGCGAGCATGGATTAAGTATATATATATATATATATATATATATATAGAGAGAGAGAGAGAGATGAGCGAAAGAAGGGAGGAAAAACTTACCACTAAGATAAATCAAGCGTAAATGTACCTGACTTTGCGGAACACCATTTGTGACTTGTGAATGTGCCGCCAGGTGCCGTGAAGGTAGTCCCTACACAATCTGAAGGCAGTCTCGCTAAGGCATTCTTCGGGCGGCAGAACGGTAACATCGTGGGCACTGGGCATCATTACCATTTCGTTAGTGCTGAGTTGTAGCATCCTGCAACAAAATATCACTCTATTAACTGCGTTTGGTTTTTAACAAACATATTATTTTTAACAAGCATACAAAAAGAAGGATAGGAGCTGAGGATGAAATATGGTACACTAATATTGGCTCTGAGGAGAAACTCCAATTGTCAGGTACAATAAGGTAATGCGCTTCTCTGTTAACCGGGTCGTTCGCATCCAGGTGTAACGTCTTATCTTCCAGTAGCAACGGTCGGACTGTGACAAACGATCTCCGACAATTAGCCTAGCTGAAGGTGAAAATGAAATCCTTGAAATTATGAGATATGAAGAGATAGCGACAAAGGTTCGTATTGTTATGATACCTCAGGTCTTTTGTCGAGCAAACTTAAAGCAGAACACATTTTCACGTTGGAAATATTCTGATAAACTTTTTTTCACGTACACTTAGAAACAAAGGCACGAGGCAATTGACTCTATGCTAGTTGCGGACAAAGGGTAACCGAGGCTTTAAGACGGTTCTTTTGGGGGGGGGGTCCTTTCTAAGGCTCTAGCTATGTTTAATTTTATACAGATAAATATTTCATAGTTTTTTAGTAATATTTATCTAAATATTTTACTCGCTATAGTAGCTTATCTACTAGGTGGGGTTCCGGTCGAGTCGGCTTGATACAAAAGAAAAACCAAGTTAAGACTAATCAATATTACTATCTTTAAAGCGGCTGAAAATAAGCTGTTTTTCTTAGCAGCTGTTTGAGAATAATTTAATAGGCTGAAACAATTGTCAGAGGTAAAGAATAAACTGTGAAACTTACCAAGTGTCTGTATGTTTTTAAAAACCTTTGTAGTAGCAAAAGTACGCACTATGAAACAAGATACTTATTGACTAAACTGATTTTCCTTCAAACGTACACGCAAATGCTGTGTATAAATATACCTGTTTGTATAATTGTTTAAAAAAGAGTTAGGCCTACTAGTGTATTCGCGTAAACAGCTGAAAAAAATAATAAAAAGACCTAAAAATTAAGAGATTAACAAAATTCCTTGTCAACTTTTTTCGATCTTCTGGGGGGGGGGGGATCCAAATAAGACAAGCCAAATAAGTGCTTACGCTGACGATGTGGTGATAGTAGCCATATCAAGACAACGGCTAGCTGAGGTATACAACGAGCTGAATAAAAAATCCGCTGGAATGGGACTCAATGTAAATATCAGCAATAATAAATGCATGCCGATTTCTACATCAGAAAGGAGAAGAAATCTATATAATTTATGCACAGAGTATAAGTCATTTAATGCAGTTAATAAGTTCAGATACCTGGGTGACATAATAGACAATAAGGCCCCACAATGCCCACAAACAGGATAATTCATTACAGGATGCAAATGGGAAACAGGGCATACTATGCCAATACCAGATTATTGAGGAGCAAACTCATTAGTCGCAACACAAAAATAAAAATATAAATGACACTTATCAGAATAGTTGTTGTTTATGTAGATGAGACTTGGACATTGACAAAAAAGGAACAAGTAACACTAAGAAGGTTTGAAAGAAAGATGGTAAAGCGTGTTTATGGTCCGGTTAAAGAAGATGACAAATGGTGAATGACAAATAACCAGGAGATAGACGTGCTACTGAATCATGAGGACATTGTAAGATTCATAAAGGCTCAACGAATACAATGGCTAGGTCACATAGAGCGGATGGATGAACAGCGTATGCCAAAGAAAATCTTGAGGGCGCAAGTCTATAAAAATAGAAAGAGGGTCCGACCTACGATAAGATGGTTGGATGATATGCTAGATCTCAGAAGAATGGATGTGAGGGGTTACACCGAGATGGCAATGGATAGAAGACTTTGCAGAAGACTGCTGTTGGAAGCCCGGGCTCACGTTGGGCTGTAGCTGAAGAAGAAGAAGAAGGGGGGGAGTCCTTTCATTGTACATTTCATCAATTCGGAATCGTTTCCTTTCGTTACAAGTAATCCATTCTCTGGATCAAAAGAGAAGAAAAAAAAAATCAGTGTACATTGTAAAATGTATATAAAGGGGGCTAGTGAAGCTTTGTGCGCCACCTCTGTTCGACACTGCTTCTTGCGCAAAACACACTACAGCCCCACATGAACTCTGGCTTCCAACACCAATCTTCTCCAAAGTCTCCTATCCATTGTCATCTCGTTGTAACCCCTCGCATCCATTCTTCTGAGGTCTTATAACACATAATCCAACTATCTTATCCTAGGATGGACCCTCTTTCTGCTTTTGTAGACTTGCGCCCTCAAGACGCTGATTACACATCCGCTCTAGGTGACCTAGCCATTGTGTTCGTTGAGCCTTTATGAATCTTACAGTGTCCTCATGATTCAGTAGCTCGTCTGTCTCCTGGTTATTTGTCATTCACCATTTGTCATCTTCTTTAACCGGACCATAAACAGACCTTATGGTCTTCTTTCAAACCTTCTTAGTGTTACTTATTCCAAGCGAAGAAACTAAAAAAAAATCTTATATAATTTTAGGTTTATAATTGTTATCTATGTGTTACTCATGGGGCTCAAATGGGGGAGTGACGCGTAATATATGGCCTGCATACAAGAGCTGGTCACTAGCCTCTCCTCTCCACCTCCAGCTCTCACCTACAAGCGGTGGGCCCTGTTAAGTCGAGCAACCCATGCTAAGGTTGTGGTAACCAATCCCTTCGGCAGCTTGGGTCGGCGAGCCAACGAGAGATGGGGGTCTGGGCGAGGTGGCCCTGAGGTAATCAGGGACCCGGCTTACCAAGATGTAGTGTGTCGGCAGCAGGATGCATGGCGGGGTTGGCGGCGGAAGAACATAAAAATGTCAACGGCGGCGCCCATAGATCTACTGAGTATGGTCTACTGCGGACGGGTGGATGAGACTCGTTAGCTCAGTGAAGGCAACTCATCTAAGAGACGGGAACTCTAAACATAAAACCCCTGGTCCTCCAGGTTGGGGGTTGGGCGTAGGGTTAACAACCCACCCCATAAAATAATATTGTTATGAAACCAAGAGAAAAGGGAAAAGCCGGACGGATTAATGGAATTGGGACTGGATCGTGGAAAAGGGACAAAGATTTTAAACTTGCGACGTGGAACTTGCGTTCCTTATACAGACCTGGAGCCTTGAAGATATTAATACCGCGTACAAGATGGTTGGACCAGGTTGGTAAGGAGGCAGTGAGGCTGGGTGCAGCAAACTGGTGGACATTGGCCGGGAGTAGAGACCAGTGGGGAAGATTTCTTTTGGAGGCCAGGGCCCGGACTGGGCTGTAGCGCCGAGGATGTATGTATGTGTGTGTTACTCATTACAAAGTCTCCCAAAAAGTGTATACGGGCCAACCAGAAAGCCGAGAATGCGGTGGAGGGAGAGTGTAGCAGTGGATGCCAGAGTGAGAACCGGGGGGGAGATCAGTTGAGGAGGGCTGTAGCGCCTTCGGAAGAAGTGCCAAACTTGACCGTTGTCACCCGGTTAACAAAGTGATCAAAACCGGGTACACGATTCTTTTGTTCATAGTTAACTGGTTCGTCCACATTAAATTATGGATTTTACAAACGTGGAGCTTCAGTAGCGGTCTTTCTCAGGAATAAGGACTGAAGCGTATACATCGCAATCTGTATTCACTTGCCAACAGTAAGTGAACACGGAGTAATACGATGAAATAAATAGTACTACTGAATAATACACAATCTATTTTGTTAGAATATCGTATTTAAAAATGGTTATAATACTAATGTGTGTGTGTGTGCGCGCGCTGTACGATAATGCTGTGTACGTCTGTGCTGCTTGGATGTCCAATAAACGATCCTGCTTAAATGCGCCGTTTTAATGCGGTCTCTTGAAGAGGTTTTGGCGGGGTTTTACTGTATCTAAAAAAAATACGAACATCCTCTGATGATTACAGGAACTTGCAAATCACGAAACAATGAAGACAAACGCGAATGAATACGTTAATTGTGCCAGTTGGATACACGCGGAACTTCGGGTAGGAGTCAATCGATAACTTTAAGTGTTGCGGAAAATGCAGTCAATATCAGTATACTCTACTCGCGGTCAGATGTAACGCTTACGCGATGTGAACCCCTCCCCTCCAATCAAGTTTGCGGGGCGTCCCGATTTTGAGATCCAAAATTACGCCTCTCGGGGCGTAATGTGTAGAATAGAAATCCATCGATTTTGGTTTAATTAATCGAACGGCAAACGACTGGTCAAACAAATCTCAAATGGTATCGGATGTTCTGATTAGGCCTACTTTAGATGCGCGTTCAGTTCAGTTCAAGCGATTAAATACCTATTTTATTGACTTGATTATTTCGTAAACTTAAAAAAAAGTAAGTTTACAATATATATATATATTACATTTAATATTTATAACTAAATTTACCTCAAGATGTTATTTTTCCTTGAAGGAAACATATACATCAAGAAACGGACTGTAGCAGAAAGTGATTGAATATATATATATATATATATATATATATATATATATGCTGTTGACCCGCCTGACATCTAAGATTTTTCAATTTGGGCCTCAAGTGAAAAGGTTTTGAGACCCCCAACAAGTTTCCGCAACTCGTCTGATCACTTCTCATTTTCCCTGTGTTTGTTAGTTTCTGTGACATGTAGTTCTCCGCCGGTAGGCTTCAGTCAAGTACCTTTCTCGTTGTGTTTGATTATTTTGATAATGTAAATATATATTATTGTAACTATTTGAAAACCTGGCGAATACCACAAGGTTTCTCTTGTAAAGCATTTGTGAGTAGTAAATCAACTAACAGGTAAATGCATGGTAAAAATTATTAATATCTCCTATCCCAGTCTTGTCTAACGTGATTTTAATGGGGGAGCAGGTGGCAAACTCGTGCAGATGTCGCACGGGCAATATCATAGCGTTCCGCCTGCGGTAATGGAACCCCTACTCCGGGAAAACCCTTAGATCATGACGAAAACACTGAAACCTGCTTTCAAGGCTAAACAGCAGTGTAAAGCGCAATAGCTACAAGATAAGTAAGGCGCAATTTGTTTTCGGAATTGCAATAAATAATATTTTGTCGATGAATAATCTACCCGTTTCTTGGAACGCCCCCGTTCAGTCCAAATCTTTCCTCCTTCTGTAAATGATTATCTCTCGCTGTGCAAATCAGAACAATGGGATTCTAAAACCGTTGACTACATAAGAGAGAAGACCAGTATTACAGTTTCGTAATTTCCTCTTCGCGTCGAACTTCGCGTGCTGTACAATTTCTCCGAATAACGTCTGAGAAATGAAGGGCTTAACTGGTGGCTGGAAGTTAACTTTTTGAACTACCAACCACTTTGACGTTCGTCGACCACTTCGATTTTCAAGCAAAAGTCAAAATCATGTTTAATTAAGAAAGTTGTGTTAGTGGTTAAAATCACGAACAGAATTATCACTGTTGCACACCATTATAGAAAAATTATTCCGATTAGCGCTTTCAAGCTTCACATCTAACGATGAGCTGTGAAGCTTGAACGATCTAATCGGAATAATTTTTCTATAGTCGTTTGCAACAGTGTTAATTCTGTTTGTGATTATAATAACTAACACAACTTTCTTAATTAAATTTCTGATAAGATGTGCAATCGACGACAGGTAATGGACGACAACAATGAGGTAATAAACGACAACAATAAGGTAAGTAAAGTCTTTAAATATCTTAAGTTAAAAGTCAATTTGGAGAGGGTCTTAAGTAAAATATGGTTCAATAAACAATGTCTGGCTAATAATGTCATTCCGAAATACACGCAAGTTAAAATTAAAAATAAGAATGAGGATTATTTCCGATCCGACGATGAGCTGTGAGGCTTGAAAGCGCTAATCGGAATAATTTTTCTAGAGTGGTGTGTAAATAGTGAATACCATGTTTGTCTTTGACGTCAGATCTCTACGTTTCTTCAGGTCCGACAGTAATCAGACTTCTCGTTCTTATTTGATTTCTCAGTTCACTTTGTCTCCTTCCATATTCCTCCTATCATCGTTAGTATTGATTTAGAGTTTTCTTCTTATTGCTTTAGCTTCAACGCCTGGTCACTTCAGTTGCCTACTTTTTTTCCTTCGATGTAGTAAATTTATTCGTTATTTTATGTGCTTCCATGTCATACAAGATAGCCTAAACTATTTCTGTTAACATTAATATCTTGGTACTATAGTCAGTGAACAATGGGGCCACTCTCAAGAAATAAAAAGCAGAATTGAAAAGGCGAGAGCAGTGTACACTAGAATGAGCAGTTTATTCAAAAGTCACGATTTAACAATAAACACAAAGATGAGACTTTTGTGCTGCTACGTATTCTCGGTCCTCTTCTACGGTGTAGAATCTTGGACTTTGACTGAAGCCACAATTAAAATATTGGAATCTTTCGAAATGTGGCTTTACCGTAGAATACTGAGCATTTCGTGGACAGCGCATATAACTAATGATGGAAGTTCTTAGAAAGATGAAGAAAGAAAGAGAAATTATTAACACAGTGAAGATAAGAAAGCTTCAGTATCTGGAACATCTCATGAGAAATGAACAAAGATTTTACTTATTGCAGTCCATACTACAGGGAAAAGTACTTGGAAAGAGAGGAGTTGGGAGACCGAGAATCTCATGGCTGAGAAATTTAAGGACCTGGTTTGGCATGGATAAACTGACTTATTCCGTGGAGCAGTATAGAAAGTTAAAATACTCTGTATGGTATCCAACATCCGAAACGGATAGGAACTATCAGAAGAAGAAGATTTATAACCGGAACAAGTAACTCGTCATAAACAGAACTTCCATGTGTCTACGTTTGCCTTTACACTTAGTACACAGTCCCCTGTCTGTTATTTAGTTGTTCTTGTGTCTTCGTGTTATAATCTTTTACAATATTTCACGTCTTTAAGAAATTTAAAAAAAAAATTTAATTTACAAAATTAAGAAAATTTGTTGCATAATTCTCTTACTGAGAAAGCTTAAGTGAGCTTACTTAAGCTTATAGCTTAAGTGATATTTTCCATTGTTAAGTGTATGTGAAGGGTGAGGTTTGCTATAGTGGAAGCAGGACGAACGCACGTAGGCTACTCGTTTCAACAGGCCGAGTCGATCTACGAGCTAAAAACACCGATTTCCGGTCATTTTCCCGAATTACGAAATACCCGAAATCATTTTGTCCGAATTCTTTTTCCCCGAATCCATTTTTCCGAAAACCTTTTTTTCGAAAACATTATTTAATTATCTATTTAAACAGGAATCATACTGCCTTTTTCCCGACTAGTAGTTTTCGAAATAATGTATTCGTGACCTTGGTAACCGTAATTTACAAGATGTAGGCTATAACCATTTTTGTAAAACGAATGTTTGGGATAACCTTGTCGTGAATTCATTGTAAATTTATATTTCTCGTTTCAAAATTAAGTATCAAAATGGCACAAATAACAGGTAAAAAAACTTGTACTTGTTGGCTATGTATATGTTCGCTGGAGACTGTCAGAGGCTACGAGCGGGACAGTGCCGAGCAAGAGCTATAACTGTTGACACCGTTGACGGTGCAGAAGTAACGTGCTGAAAGTCACCCCACGAGCATCCCTCCAACCAAGAGGAATGTCAATCGGTAATTGTAAAGTTTACAAAGAATAAATGGATCGAACTACAAAGAAGATTGAAAACCATTAGTCAAAGTTACGAAAATTATAAAGATGAAAGGCGTGACATTGATTTTTTGCACGCAATAGCCCACAATATTAATTTATAACAATTTACAAATTTGTAGTTATGTATCTGATTCCTGTTTGCTTTAATTTATTATAAACAAAATTAAAGGTTTATATTAATCAAATGAATTTTTACTCGGGAAAAAGGACGTTCGGGTGAATTAATTCGGGAAAAAGGTATTCGGGCACAATGATTTCGGTTATCTCGTTGTTCGGGAAAGTGGATTCGGGTAAGTGTCCGGGTATCAAAAACACGGACTTGGTTTTACAGTGCTACCAGGGAATCAGACAATTATAACAAATCGGGCTGTGAAGATATGTTGGGGTCCAAGGGGGGTGTGACGCGAACATATGCTTTCACAGAAGAGAAATTCACCAGCCTCTCCACCCCAACTCCACTCTTACCTACACGTCGGTGGACACTCTTACGCCGAGCAATCCACTCCAAGGTTCTCGTAACCAATCCCTTCGGCAGAGTGGATCGGTAAGCAAACGAGAGATGGGGATTCTGTCAGGGCAGTTTGGGGGTATCCTGGGCCCTGGCCTGGCAGGATGCTGCACATCGGCAGCAGGATGTGCATATAGTGTGGAGGCGGAGGAGGCTACAGTAGCCCAACGGCTGCACACACGGGCTGAGTCAGTTAGCCTACTGCGACCGGGCAGAGAGGGCTCGTCAGCTGAGGTGAAAGCAACTCTCTAGGGGAAGAGCGCCCCGAAATCAAAGTTCCTGGTCCTCCAGGTTGGGGGTTGGATCGGAGAATTCACATATCCCATCTGTGAAACTCTTTTATGTGCAGAAACCTCTCAGTTTCTCAGCCAGTCAGTTGTCTGCACTTGACCAGGACAACTGGCGGTGGCTGTTAAAGGAGGCCTTGACTCAGTAATGGGTTGTCGCGCCGCTGAATAAGAAAAAGAAGAAGAAGAAGAAGAAGAAGAAGAAGAAGAAGAAGAAGATGTGGTAACAACTGAGTCTCGGTTTTGGAGTTGCATACTGACAAAGTTCGGCTTCGTTGTCGTACCAGGCGAGGTGCGCTGTACTACACCGTACGGTTTCCTGCGGGTGAATCCATAAGAAAGCCCCCGGCGTGGAGCTCCCAAAATCATCTCCTGCAAGCCATATCGTGTAAAGGGGACCCGCATCCGCGCCGTACCGAGGAACCTGCCATTCGCAAAACACACACCGCGCAAGTTACGTCGAGTGAGTTCTCGTAGCGTGCAGTGTATAGTCTACATCAAATGTAGGTAATTTCGTTGTGGCCGGAATGGAAAACGCGAATTTTTGTAATCACCGTTTCATTAGCAGCAAATTCTCAGGTTTGGCAGACTTCAGTAAACGTTGTCAAGAAACCACACACCTGCGAAATGAAAATTAATAAAAAATAACATTGTTATGCGATGAAATTTCAATGTAACGCGGGACCAAGTACCAAGTACGTACACGAGCTTTGCTGACGAGACGCCTGAGGAGCGGGGGGTCTACTGCATGATAGTGCGTGCTTGTGTCGGTGCGGTATTACTGGTTCTGAACACATTGTTCACACGTATTTAGTTGTAATGTTGTGTGCGTATTAGAGTGAACGTTCGTACATTGTATGTAAGTGTAATTTACTGAATATTTTGGTAAAGTGATTTTTTTTTAATTCGCTACAAGAAATACCTTGTGAGAGACAGTCAAGTAATACCGAAACTGTGTTAAACGTATTTTAAATGTGTAGTAGTCGTATCACAATATAGGCAGTGTACGGCTAGGTCTCGCCTCCTCAGTCATGACCCAAACTTGCTATAAAGTTGAGAGCTAAAGAAATTTCAGAAACTGGCGTTCTATGTTGACGACATAATGTCTGTTTTCACAAATTATTACCGAAATGGGCAAAAGGCAATAATATGGCTAGAAGATCTAGCAAAAATTCAGGCTCAAGGTAAACGCGAATAAATGTAAAAATATATATATATATATATATATATATATATATATATATCTGACGGATCGAGGGAGCGCGTTTCCTTAAGCGAACGGTTGATCAAAACAGTACCAGAATTCAGATAACTAGGAAGTAGAGACCGTTTCAGGTTACGTTGAGGCAGCTACCTAGGCCGGAAGGGTCTGGGTATCCCTATCAGTCACGCCTCGTTGACTATTATTATTATTCCGGTTGTACAATTTTTACACATTTTTCGGAACCAAACATTACAGACGTGATTGAATTGTCATCTCCCACTGCTACTTGTCCATCCAAAGATCTCCTTCAATTTTTCGTTCTCTCAATATAGTCTGAATTTCTTCTATCCAGGTGATAGGTGGTCTTCCACTTTTCCTTCTTCCTGGTGGGGTCCATTCCATAACTCTCTTTGGCAATCTTTCCTGTGCCATTCTTTTCGTGTGTCCATACCGTTGTAATTTTTTTGTTTGGATAAAATCAACAATTGAATTTTTCACATTCATTCTGTCCTTAATGACTTAATTTCTAATTTTCTCACGTCTGCATACTCTTGCCGAACGTTTCCAAAAGTCCATCTCTGCTGTCATTAATTTTATTCTTGTGTGTTTATTAGTAGTCCAAACGTCTGAGCCATAAGTCATGATATTTCTAACAATGGTTTTAAATATTTTGGTTTTAGTTTCTGCTGTAATTTGCTTATCCCACAGGATTCCATTTAATGTAGATATAGCCATCTACACTGCCCCACTTAAAAAAAGTAAATAAATTTCCTCAATCTGTGGTGTAGATTAAACTATAAAACGCTATTGTCATCATCATCGTTAGAGAATGAAATCGGTGTTAGTCTCATGTCAATCTACCTACTTTTAGCCCTAGCACTAATTGTGTTTGATTTCAAACTTTCTCAGGCACTTTTAATGGTATTAACTTATTATATATACTTATAGTCCAAGTTTTACCAGCAGATCTGTGATAATAATGAAAACTTTCTAAAAACAGAAGTTACTAGTGGTTCAAATCACTTGAAGCCTTGCCAATAACAGGTAGTTTTTTAAGCGAAGTTATTGTTAATTTTTATTATCGTAGACGCAACGAATTTATGGTACGTAATAGCGGCAGTTATAACTTACAGTGTTAATTAATTAGCATAAATATCAAGTTAAAAATGTATTAATAAATCAAGTTTTGAAATGGCGTTTTAGTTATTATCTGACGGTTTTAGCTTTCTCTACGTTTCAGTGATAAAAATTTCTATTATTATTGCAGATCTGCTAGTAAAGACGTAAGTATTATATAATAAGTTAATAGGCCTACCATTAAAATTGCCCGAGAGACAGTTCTAAAGGTGTCCTATAAATCGCGCCCAGTAGAGTCCTTATACCTACCGAATACCTGTCAATCACTTTTATACCGTACATCTTTTTTTATTTACATTATTCAGACATTATTTACATTGCTTGAAGAGCCACCCACTTCTTGGATGATTTCGATTCTTTTTTATTTGCTTGTGATTTTGCTCGGTGACTGTATAAAGTCCTCTTCATTACTAGCTGTTCAGGGATTTCCGTGAGAAAATCATAACCTCTATTATACAGGTCACCTAACGCTTCTGAGTAGATTTTAGAAATTGAAGTATCTTCCTCGCGTGCTCTCTTCTTCACCCGATTTATAGTCTTCTGTACTTCTAAGTGAACGTCATCCGGAGCTCCACACAGATGCTCGTTTGAACTGAGTAAACCTTTGGTGTTGAGCATTCCTCGACAACGTGTTGTTCTCTGTTTTGAGCAGCGCCAAATCTCAGACTCGTCTTCTTTAGTTCTTTTAACGTTATACCTGTATCCTTCATAGTGAGGACACGGCTTACATTGGCTGGTCGTTGATACTTCCATAATATCAAACACGATACAAACACACAGTGCACACAAAATGAATGACCCAAATAGAACTGAACAACAGGATAGTTAGATCAGGCCTAATGATGGTAAAGAGAAACCGGGAGGGTGTTGAGGGGAAAAAATTTCTGCTACATTGTTCAAGCGGTCATTTACCGGGTAGGCAGTGACTCATAGAGAGCAGGTAATAACGCTAGCTATGAATACTTAAACTGGGCGCGATTTTCACAGATTTTTAATTGGGGGCGATTTTCATACATTATCCGTTCTAAAATTGAAATAAAACACAGTCCGTTGTAGGGCTAAAAGTAGACATGAGACAAACACTGGATTTCTTTGTACATTGATGATGATAATAGCATTAATTATTTTAATCTACATTACAGATTGAGGAAATTACTGAGACAAACACAAGTGAAACTGCTGAGTAAACGTGTTCTCTTTCCCTCCCTCGCTCTCCCCCTTCGTCTCTGTTTGTCTGTCTCTCTTTCTCACATACAAACGCGTGCGCCCCACATCATAAATTAATTATAAGTATTTTATTTAATAATTCATTTCTTACAGAGGTTTTTAAAAATATATAAAGACTTGATACGTTTCACAGTTTTTATATGACTCTGACAGTTGTTTCAGCTTATTACGCTATTGTCAAAGAGATCAGTGAACGACTAAACTAAAAAACCGTGGTGAACATATGTTTAGGGCGTGTATCCCGACATGTGTGGGGTGTGATGATTGAGGGGGGTTGGAGAAGCTAAGGGAAGGTCTAGTGTCTGTAAAAACTAAATATAATCTGAATGCAAAATATAAAAATTAACTAAACTAAATAACAACTTTTAATAAAGGGGATACACAGAATTCAGATTGTTCGTTTGTTAAATTTTTGTTACTTTTTATTGCTTTTCTAATTTCTAGACTTTCTAATAAAACCATTTTTTTACCTTTTTGTATGTTGTGCAGTAGTGTTATGTTTTTTGTATCTATGAAGTGTTTGTGGTGTAAGCAATGATCTGCAAAACCTTAATTGGCTGTATTAGTTAAAATCGCCTTCTTATGACAACAGTTTAATAAATTGAAACAGCTGTCAGAGTTATATAAAAACTGTGAAACGTACCAAGTGTTTATATACTTTTAAAACCCTTTGTATTAATATGTTTCACCAAATGCCCAACGAGTCATCAATTAATATAGTGAATTAATTTTTTTTCGAATTTTGCATTGAATCGCAAACGAATAAATAAAATGGAAAAATTGCTTTAAAATTCAGTTATTTGACGCCTAAGGTTGGTAAAAAGTGTTATTTAAAGTATTAAAAAAATTTCTTATTTTTAAACAGAATAATTGAGACTTTTGACCAAACCGTGAAACATACGCAAGGCCTCGTCGTGGGTAATGTGTAAAGCCCGGATTTTTATTTAATTACATATTTGAATGCTGAGTGCATATTTACACGGAAAAGCCAGATATCGGCGAATCATACCAATAGGTGTCTTATCCGCGAGTTTAATTTTACATATTTTAGCTATTTTACTATACTTTACTTCAATTTGAAAATTGAAATGGCAAAAAATAGTTAGGCCTATAACAACATTACTCAGATGCGCAAATGTGCAATTAATCAGAATCAGTGCAATTAAATTTATTGCAAGAAAAGGCAAAATATTGCATCTGTTGCAATTGCACGCATAGATTCTACTTTCAAGAAGTAAAATTTTTTACGAACTCGAGCGACAAGTAAGGCATTTCGCACGGGATGTTAGATGAGAATGGTATGCGCGGCCCACTCTTTATTTACGTTTCGTTCGCACGTTCAGCAGACTCGGTGGGGAAGAACGTGCTGTCCGCGGTAAATAAATACTCTTCGCAGATCTTGCAACGGATTCCATCTACCTAAACAAACAAATATCTATATAACTCTATGCTATTGTAGGGCACAATGTGATTTTTGACGCCAGTATTATCGACGCTCTCGGAGTGTAAGCCTACACGTAAATAACAATCTGGTGTGCAGTGTGGTGCGTTGAAGTTATTGTCAAGTCAGTGTTTTGTCTTTCGCCTACACTTCTGCGCTTGCTTGTTTCTTGCCTTGGCGGATTCTCGTTGTTGGACAAAAGACGTCTTAAATAATATATTGTGCGGTATTGTTCAACGCAAGTTCTTAAGAGTTTTAAATACAAATATCCTTGTTTTATCATGGCACCGACCGCATCATCTTTGTCATCTAAGTTAAAATCATGGGTACAGATTGACAGTGCTTTTACAACTGACGGTAAAGCTGTATTTTGCCAAGTTTGTGATAAAAATATTGGCTGTTCCATGAAGTCTCAACTGGAACAACATTTGCGAAGTAATTTACATACTAGAAATAAAGAACGATCTTCTTCATCGAAACAGGTACTACTTACAAAGATGCAGCAGCAATCTTCATCATCTAATAGTGAGTTTTATAAAGACATGGCTTTAGCAATGATTGCTGCTAATGTGCCTTGGTACAAATTTCAAGTGGCTCAATTTAAGTCTTTCTTAGAGAAATACTTCAAACGTAATATTCCAGACGAATCTACACTCAGAAAAAATTACTTGAACGTTTGCTATATTGAGACTTTGGAAAAATCAGAGCCGACATCGGTGATTCTTATATATGGATAGGTGTTGACGAGACAACGGACGCTGTAGGTCGTTACATCGCAAATCTTATTGTGGGTAAGTTAGATTCCGAGAATCCAGCCAAGCCCTACTTGATTTACTGTAAGCCCCTGGAGCAAACAAATCACTCAACAGTAGCTCGATTTACTAATGATGGATTGAAAGTGTTATGGCCAAATGGTGTTAAAGAAGAGAAGGTACTGCTGTTGTATACAGATGCAGCAGCATACATGTTGAAAGCAGGTAATTCTCTAAATTTGTTTTACCCCAACCTACTACATGTTACATGCCTGGTTCATGGATTGCATCGAGTAGCTGAAACTGTCAGAGACCTTTTCCCCGAAGTAAATACATTAATATCAATCAGCAACAAAAAGGTGTTCTTGAAAGCTCCTTACCGTATCCAGTGCTACAAACAAAGGCTACCTGACACACCTCTGCCTCCAGAACCCGTAATTACAAGATGGGGAACCTGGATCGAAGCCGTAAATTTCTACAGTGACAACTTTGAAGCTGTGAAGTCTGTGGTGGAAACATCTCCCGATTCTGCAGTGTCAGTGAGCGAATCCTTGTCTGCATTCAACAACTCTAAGGTGATATGTTCAGTTTCGTACATCAAAACGCATTTCGGTTGGCTTCCCGATAGTATAAATAAACTGGAGCCTGCAGGTCTGACTCTCCAAGAAGCCACAGGAATAGTTGAAGAGGCAGTTAACAAGTTAAATGCTGTGCAGGGTGAAGTCGGTGACAAAGTTTCCACTAAATTAAATGCTGTGCTGAATAGAAACCCTGGTTACTCAACTTTACATACCATTTATCGCATATGTAACGGCGAAACTGTAGAATCGATTGAGAATATTCTTCCAAGTACGATTCCTCTGTATAAATATGCGCCGGTGACGACATGTGATGTCGAGAGATCCTTTTCTATATATAAAAACATACTCTCAGACCGAAGACAGTCCATGTCAACAGACAATATAGAAAAGTATTTAATAATTAATTGTGCAACTAAACAGTGGTAAAAAAAACTTACGTGGACACTTTATTCTTATGCAGAGTTATAGTAGAGTTATATATATACAATATAGATTTTCAAGTCAAAAATCTACCTTTAATTTTATAGTAATTTCAACTCTCCTAGTAAAATACTTTGTTAAATAGTTAATAATTCTCAATTTTTTACTTTATACTCATGTCCTATACTACAGAAATCCATAGGTAAAATATTTTGTTGTTGTTAATTTTATTATATCAAGATTTCTTTTTTAATTCTGTTTTCTAAAATATGTTTTAATAAATTTTCTAAAGTACAATAAACAAGTGAAAAGCAACTCATTTCTTATGCATGCTGTCTTATTGTAAACTCTTCAACAACGAGTTGAACTTTCAGATACTGTATATTCTGAGGGTTAACTTAATTTCTGTAACAGAAGTGGTAATCTAACTGGTGGTTAGTGTCAGCCCCGAACTTGATTAGTATTTTATGGATTACATTGACTTTGCTCAAAATATATTTGCATGTTTTGAAAGTGATTTTAAAAAGTTTAAAATCAAGCACCCATTATTTTCAAAGAGGCCACTGTTATGTTCACGTAAAAATGTAAATTACATTGTTGACGTGAAAGTATTTTAATACTACATATTTTCCTTATTTTTCCTACATATTTTGCCATTTTTTGCTACATAAAAATCGGGGCCTTAGTAATGTGAGAATCCAACCCAACAGTTCCAAGAAGTTAACAGTACCGGTACGGTGAACGTTGAACCGGGCACGTAGTTGAGTCATAACGACGACCATAAAAAACAAGGCGCAACACATTTCAGAATTAAATGACAAAATCTATAGATAGCAGTACACGCGTCACGTGACCGCATATCAGTTATAGTTATCCCACTGCCTTCACTCGGCCCTCTTAGTTTTCTGTAAAAGATCAAAGGCGCCTGAGTACTGTATTGCAATATGTACACTCTAAAGACTCCATTCCACGCACATTCCATTCTTATTTTGGCATCATCCCAATGTGACTTCACCGACCTTTCCTTCCTGATATAAAGCATTATGTCCTCCTATATTTAAGCTCCTTATATCCCATTTTTACAGGCAGAAACTGTCTTTCTGTACAGACGAATAAGCCGTTTCCTAGGGCCTCGCAACTTTTCTTCCCATAAAGACTGAAAATTAACCTAATACACAGCCCAACACATGTTTTGGTGCCGGGGCTTTTTCAGCTGATTTTGCGTGTATTTGATATGCTGAATTTGAATTTGACATTAGTTTTAGCCTATGAGCTCTTGTTTGTAAAAAATCACAATAGCGTGATTTACGTTATCCCATGTAAATTAGGCCTAAGGTATAGGTGATAAATTTAAAATGAACAGCCCTATTTTAATTTCTAACTTAATTTATTGACTCGAAAAACCCAATAGTAACATATCATTATCCCTACAGTAGCTAAAATAACAATTAATATTCAAAATAATAAGATAAAAAGAAACGGAAAAGTTAATTTACACTCCGGAAGCTTCTTTTTTGGGACATTCTTGAATGAACTTTGTTTGGACAGTCTTTTTGCAAGTTCCAGCAGTAATATCCCATCATATGAGTATCCCATCTTCCTTAGTAGCGGTCCTCCATCGCTTTAATATCCTGGTGAAATCTTTCACCTTGTTCTTCACTGGTATCGCCTAGATTTTCAGGGAAACGGTCCAAGTGGCTGTGTAAGAAATGAACCTTTATGCTCATGTTACATCAAGGTCTCTGAAATTGTTGAGCAATAGTTAACTAGTTCTTCATAATTTTCAGCTCTGTGGTTGCCCAGAAAGTTTCTGTTTCTGACAACCAAGACAAATGACGTCCATGCTTTTTGCTCTGCCTCATTCATAGAATCTACGAAATGAGGATCATTTATGAACTGTCTGATTTGAGGGCCATCGAAAATTCCAGCTTTAAGTTTTTCTGTACTTAGCCCAGGCATCGTTTGGCAAATGTATGCAAAGCATGGACTATCCTGATCAAGAGCCTTCACAAATTGTTTCATAAGACCAAGCTTTATATGCGTGGAGGCAAGATGATTTTGTTCCGTCCAACTAAGGGTTCATGAATAACATTTCTTTCCCCAACAACCATGTTCTCCCTCGTAGACCACGCTCTTCTTACCCAGTGATATTGTTTTGTTCTGCTATCCCAAAGGCACAAGAAGCAAGGATATTTTGTGTAGCCACCTTGCTGACCAAGGAGAAAGTTTACCATTTTTAAGTCCACACAAATTACCCATTCGTGTTCATGATACCTAACCTTATCCAAGACCAAAGCTATGGTATCGTATTCTTCTTTCATTTTGGTTGAGTGAGCAATTGGTATTGATCCAATTTTGTTGCCATTGTCCAAAATACACACTTCAAACTCCGCTTAGAGCTATCAATAAAGAGACGCCAATCATCTGGACAATATTTGGGAAGGCCCATTTTCATTAGGAGCCCTTTGACATCTTGACAAAATACAAGATCGTTTTCTTAAGAAAAAAAGGGTAACAAATCTTTTTCTCTTGTACAGTAGAATGTAATTTTTGTTCCATGATCAAGTAGATTCTTGTCACTCAACCTGGACGCAAGTACTTCAGAAACTTGTTTTGAGAGGTTGAGATCTCTGATAAGGTCACTTAACTCGCTTTGGTTAAAACGTTGAGGAATTGACGATTTTCCCTCATAATCACTATCGTTACCTTGATCTATATCACAACAAGTATCAGAAAGATTAAACTCATCCTCCGAGATGGTCCACGAGATAGATGTAGACACTTCACTTCAGCTGCTCGATCTGGAAGGACCTGCTCTCTTGGACAGCTCTCTCTGGACGACTTCCGAAGCTTTTTCGCTGTTTACAGCTGCTGCTCTGCTGCCTTCGCATTGAGGACAGACATCCTACCTCTGCTGCCCTGCTTGCTGGACATCAACAGGACTTGGAAGAAAGAAGACTGCAACTCAGCTGGCTGGTGAACTGAGTAGCCAGCACTACAGCTGAGTCGTTCGTCGGACCTTCTAAGGGCCACCAGCCAAGTGACCCTTTTCAGGACCACCAACTGCCGTTGAAGAGGAAGCATTTCCAGCCTGCCAGAGCTGTTGGTTGCGCAGGGCATCTAGCCCGCTGACGCTCAGGCTCTTAGGTAGCGCTGCCTAGGACGATCCTTGCGAGCCCCCACCAGTGGTAAGCGAGCTTGGATATCGCCTAGGTAAAGAGGCCGGTGGACACCTCTCTTGGTAAGGAGAGGTATCTAACGAAGCCGGTCATTTGCCCAGCTCATAGTAAGCCTGAGCGTTTCAGTCCCGCTTGCGATCCGGCTCGGGCCGGACCCTAGGTCCCTGGTTACCGCCGGAGGCAGCCTGGCTGCCTCTGGTCGGCAAACCTCCCGCTCGTTGGCGGAAATGCCCGCTCCGGGCGCGTCAACGAGCACGCAGTCGCTCGCCTCCTCCATACCCCACACGAGCGATTCGCCGTGTTCTCCGGCTATGGATGCGGACCAAGTAGTCGATCCCCGGACGGTTCCGCTGCCCGGTGACGAGACCGACGCTTTCGTGGCGGTTGGGCCACGGGGGCGCCCGGTTAAGAAACCGAGGCGGAACCGGACCTCCTCAACCTCTTCCTCGGCGTCCGCCATGGAAGTTGTCCCCGCCGATGGCGAATCCGGCTCGGGGCCGACTGTGCCCGGCGCTGCCCAAGCACCGCCGGCCACTCGTCGCATCCCGCCCGTGTTCGTTCACGGCGTGAACAACGTCACCGGTTTTTATCGGCGACTCATAGTGGCTCCCGGACTTTCCCCGGCCAGCGTTGACCTGAAGCTCCTTGGGGGCGACACTGTCAAGATCGCTGTCCGCGGAATGGACGAGTACCGCAGCGTCATGGCGTTCGTCGAATCCGCCGACCTGCAATACCATACCTTTACCCCGAAACACGTGAAGCCTCTGTACTTATCCTCAGAGGCTTGGACGTGAACTCTCCTCTCGAGGAAATCCTCGATGAGCTGCGGGAGCTGGGCTATCCGGTTCGCGCGGTAGATCGGGTATTTGCTCCTGCCGGACCAAGGCGTCCAATTCCCCTGGTTCGCACCATGGCCGAGAACAGCGAGGCAGGCGTAAGCCTACTCTCTCTTACGCGGCTTTTTGGTTTCCGCGTAAAAGTGGAAAGAAGCCGCGCTCCCGGGGCTCTGCCTCAGTGCTACAAGTGCCAACGCTTCGGGCACCATTCAGAGACTTGTTCAAACGCTCCGGCGTGCGTGAGGTGCTCTCTACCTCACGCTAGTAAACATTGTGATGCCCCCGCATTTAAAAGGTGCATCAACTGCGGCGGAAGTCACCCCGCCAACTACCGGGCATGTCCGGTGTTTCAGCGGGAGTTCGAGCGGCGAAAGCCGAAAGGGCGCCTGCCACCACCGAGGCATCCGGAAGCTGGTTCCAGACCTGTAACCGAGCAGCCAGGCCCTGCGCCTCCTGCTACGGCTGCCGTGTCTTTCGCCGCAGTTGCCAACAGGCAACGAAAACGCAGCAAAGGCCCGAAGCAGACACCTGTAGTTCAGGCATCTCCATCTCAGGCTCCTTCCCAGGCCCCTGTCCCGCCTCAGGCGAAAAAGCGCCGTAACCTCGCGGCTTCTAAACAAAGTGAGACAGACCAGCCACTGCCAAACATCTCGGTTGTGGAGCCTGAGAATTCTCAACCCTCCCCAGCTCCGGAGAATCCTGCCCCTGCTTTAGAAGCAGCCTCGCCTGACCTCCCGCCCCCGCGGTACCCTAATGCAGGCAAAAAGAAGCGGCAACGTAAGCCCCGTGGCGCTAGATCCCGGGCTCCTGCCAACCCAGCCGCACAGTCCAGACAGCCTGCGCAGCGCGTGAAGACCGACGTTATCGCATCTGTCCCTCTTCCTAGCACCTCCGCTAGAGGCGCTACACCTGGCCCTAAGAAACCCCTGGCTTCCACCAATCCCCCGATTGACAAGCCTCGGCGCTCTTATGCGCAAACAGTCTCCGGGCACTCTGCCTCAAAAACCGATCCAGACGACTATCAGGTCGTCAAAGACTTCCTTGCGGAATTTGACCTCCGCAAAGTTGCCCAGACCTTCAGGTCCATCCGCTCCCGCTTGGAGACTGCCGATACAACCGAGAGCTTCATGCTCTTGGTGGAAGCCGCCACTTGTGTAGGTTTTCTATGAGTCGGGTCCTCAAACGTGATCTCTCAATTCTTTCCTGGAACGCCAACGGGTTGTCCAACAAGATCCAGGAACTCCAAGAATTACTGGCCCGACTCAAACCCGACGTAGTCCTTCTCAATGAGACCCACTTGACTCCTGCGAGTCGGTTACGACTGGCCAACTATGTGTGCTATCGAAACGACAGGCCGGGCACTGCTGGTGGCGGTACTGCCGTCGCGGTGAGGCTCACTCTCGAGCATCACCGAGTCGTCTTGCCTGCAATGACTCACCTCGAAGGCACCGCTGTGGAGTTGTTGAACACTCTAGGCGGCGTACAGATGGTCGCGGCGTATAAAGCGCCGCAAAAAGACCTCCTTCACCCCGATCTAGCTGTCGCGTTCGATGCACACAGGAGGGTCATCATGGCCGGCGACCTGAACTGCAAACATCGCGATTGGAACAGTCGCTTGACTGCCCCAAACGGGAAACGTTTGCGCAGGTTTGCCGATTCTCGCAGGATACAAGTGATTGGGCCTACCCAACCTACGTTCTACCCCTCACAACGCAACGCGGCTCCCGATGTCTTGGACATAGCGGTGATCCAAGGAATTGACTGCCCGGTCCATGTGTCCGCGCTAACGGAACTATCGTCCGATCATCTCCCCATCTTGATACACGTCGCTACCCAGCACGTCGTACGCAGAGATGTCAGGAAGGTGGTAGAATGGGACCGCTATGGCCCGGCGTTAAGTCGCCGATTGCCAGACGCGGGACCACTCGAAACCGTCCGCCAAGTCGACGAGGCAGTTGCCGCGTTTGACGAGGCTGTCGTATCTGCGGTCGACGCGTCTTCCAGGATGAAGCCTGGCGTCACGCCCCACTGGCAGCGGATCCCAGAGGAGACGAGTGCTCTCGCTTGCGTGAGAAATCGCCTCCGGAGACGCTGGCAGCGGACCCGTGATCCGGCCGACAAGGCAGCGTACAACCGGGCGACCGGCATTTTACGTCGTGAAATGCAGGCCTACCGGAGACGCTGTTGGGAACTCGCCGTGGCCCAGGCAGGGGACGGATCGGACGAAAGTAGCCCTTACCGGATACCTTCGGCGTTGGTAGGGAAGAGGCGCCGGCCTCGCATCCCGGCCATTGCTGGACCTTTCGGTCAAATCCTGGCTCGCCCGGAGGCGAAGGCCGAGTACTTGGGCGCGTGTTTTGAGCGACAGTTCGCACCTAACCCGCCCATGGACTGGGACTTCGACGAAGAAGTCGAGAACGAAGTGGAAGACTTTCTGTCTCTTCCGATCACTACGGAGCCCGAACCCATTACTAGGGAAGAGGTCACAGATCGGCTCGTTGAACTCGTGCCGAGAAAAGCTCCTGGCCCGGACGGCGTCTCGAACGCCGCTCTTACTCGACTCCCGGAGCGAGGAGTACTTTTCTTTGTCGCGCTGTTCAACGCGTGTCTTAGACTGGCCTATTTTCCCCAGAAATGGCGCAAGGCAACGGTCATAGTGATCCCGAAGCAGGGAAAGGACGCTTCCCGTCCCGGCAACCTCCGGCCCATTAGTCTACTGTCAGCCACGTCAAAGGTCCTCGAACGTCTCGTACAACGGAGAGTACTAGATCATCTACGAAATTTCGATGTACTGGTCCCCGAACAGTTCGGCTTCCGTGTGGGGCATTCCACCACTCATCAACTGATGAGACTGGTGGAATACATCACGGACGCCGGGTGTCGGAAAGAGCAGACTGTCGCCTGTTTCCTAGATGTGGAAAAGGCCTTTGATAGTGTCTGGCACGACGGGCTCTTGTTCAAGCTCCGGGAAATCCAGCTCCCAGATTGCTACCTTCGCTTGATTGCTAGCTTTCTGACGGAGAGGACTTTCTGCGTGCGAATAGATGACCACGTCTCTTCCGAGAGACGTATCACAGCCGGGGTACCTCAAGGTAGCGTGCTAGGGCCTCTCCTGTTCTCCGTGTATGTCAACGACGCACCCAGAGAGCCTGGAGTCCAGATGGTCTTGTTTGCCGACGACACGGCGGTCTATACCGCCGATCGGAACGCAGACTTTGCTATCCCACGACTTCAGCGCGCACTCGATGCGTATTCGACGTGGACGGAAAGCTGGAAAGTTGCCGTCAACGAAACCAAGAGCTCCGCGGTGCTATTCACAAAGCGCCGGAAAGAACCACGAGGCCGAGTGAGACTCGGTAGAACGTACCTGCCCTGGTCGAGGGAAGTTAAGTACCTCGGTGTTCACCTAGATCGTCGGCTCACCTGGCGTACCCACGCTGAGACGATGCGAAAGAAAGCGTCCGCTCGTCTCGCGCAACTGTTTCCGATACTTGCCAACAAGGCTATGACCCGCAAGCTGGGTAAGTTGATTGTCAACGCGTACCTGTTGCCGATCATTACCTACGCTCTTCCCGTCTGGGGTTACCTCGCAACCGTTCATAAAAGAAGGTTGCAAAGCGTTCTCGATAGAGGGCTTCGGCTAGCGGCCAAAGTCCCCTATCGGTTTTCTTCTCGTCTCCTGAGAAGAGGACTCGGTGTCCGCTCCTTGGATGACACCGCAAGGCGACTTGCACGTAAATTTTACGTCCGAGCTGCGAGGACCCAGACAAACCCACTCATAGCTGGCCTTGGCAAGTACCGAATACGTCCAGGTGAATCTTGGAAACGGCCTCGACAAATACTGTACTAGTCGACCTAGTACGAGCATGTCGTTGTAGCGACCACTAAAAATTAATTAACAATATTCCGTCTGGACAGGACCACTAGGCAGGAGCCCCTAACGGAGGCTCGGTACTAGGAAACCATTGGGTCGTCTCACGACGCGCAACCCAACAGCTCTGACTTCTTCTTCTTCATTCTCCGAGAGCTACGGTATGAAACGTTGGAATTGGTACTTCATCTGAATGAGGAACAGGCCGTCTTGCAGAGGCTAAATCAGGATATGTCCACTTGCTGCGGTTATTTCGATTGATGCCATTAATATTTATAATACAAAAACAGCAGACATCAATGTGATTTTTGGGTTGTCTCCAAACCATCGACACACCGAATTTCAGACTCCTTCTTTTTCCGTTAGTCCACTGGCGTAGGTGTTCGGTACAAGTTTTACAAACAATGTGTGGATCCCACAGTTTATCTTGGTCACCAAGCCTAACGCCAAAGTATCCATAGTATGCTCTTTTAACAAAATCAGAAATAGTTTTTCTATTTTCTTTCAGTGTGTACTCACGACATACGTAGCAAAATACATCAGGATGATTAACACAGCTCTTTCAACTGGAATACATTTCTTTCTTTTCAACAGAACTACAAAAACAGAATTTAGAGGATATGTTGGATGCAAACACAAGGTTATATAAACAAATATGGCGTCTTAATAAAGCCAGCCTGCAGTCAGCTGATTGTTGTACACAGAAGAAGAAGGGAAAATAACGAGGAACTAACACATGTCTAAACCTTCACTTAACCACAACTCAACAGACTTTATAGTGAAAGTGCTTATTAGTAAGTAACGCTGTATCTCAAAAAGTATTGCTGCTACAGATAAACGGTTTTTATATTTATAATCAGCACGACAAATATAGTTAAAATCAGCTATAAAATATTAGGCACCAAGCAAAAAAAAATTTTTTGTTAACCTGTGATATAGCTACGTTATATTGGTGCTTTGTAATAAACGTTGTTTTACGTATTACAAACATTTCTCACACTATCATCTTTATTTAGTAAAACTCTCTTATGATTCTCTTACTCCACAGGCCCCTATTGTTTCTCAGATTGGTCTCCCAGAAACAGGGTGGGTTGGAAGAAAAATTGTGGTGTGGCAAAAATTATGAAACATCGCAAAAATCCATGTGAGGTTACAAGTAAACGGGAACTTTAAATAAAATCTGAATATAATGTTCAATTTTTTTGAACATTTGCGGGCCCACAACTTAACTCAAAATGTTAAGAAAATTATACAAGTTTATGTGGGGGATGATGAGGAATTTCATTCAAAATATCAACTCGAAATATTAATATCTTCCAAACACCCCTGCACATTTTGAACTGCCTTCCAAAGTTTGTAAGCTATGTTTACAAAAAAAAAATTATATATTGTTATCAATCATGTATATTTATAAAATATATTAGATACAAGTCTCTAAACATCTGAGAAAACATGCATAAAAATAAAATCTAAAAGTAAATTATTTGTCTTTTTTGCATCATGGTTACATTTTTAATAAAAAAAAAAAAAAAATGCAAAAGTTTAAGATTTTTACGTTTTATTGTCCACTTTACAATTGTTATTTTTCTTAAAAAGCAGTAGAATAACCGAGGTTTCTGTAATTTTTCTGATAACTGAAAAATTATCTAATATTGAAATTTAACTAACCAATAGACGTATTCCGCTGAAAATAGTGAGCGAGTTCTGCAGCTTGATTGTAATAATCTAATAAGAACTTGTGTCTATTACTCTGTAATGTAGAAACACTGGAACAACTTTAACAGGAGATGTATACACAAGACAATATCACGTATCACACTTCCAATCTAAACGTAACTCTGATCATTGTAGAACGACGACTGGGTTGGAATCCCGGGCCGTCCACACCGCGGTCGGTTCTTTGTCACCATCTGAGTTTCGCTCTACCTCTAGGTCTCTTCCTTTCCACATTTCCTTTAGTTTTCTTCGCCACCTCTCCGTATCACATGCGCCGCCCATATCAATCTCCTGCCCTTGCTACTGCGACAATATCTGGAGTTTTATCAAAGCCCTTAACTCTACCTCTTTCACGGGCCCACAAAGTTTTTTTAAAGGCATTGTTCTAAAAAACAGTCAAATTCATTTATTCTTTTTGCATAGAAACCAAGCTGCACGTTAAGCAAAGTAGGTTGAATAACTGTTTTGTACGTTCTTAATTCTGTGACACGCGACAGGCATTTCTCAAACAGATCTCAGGAGACTGCTTTGTTTGCACTTTTAAGTATTATGTTACGTTTCTACGTTCTGATCATTTTTAACAATACTTCCTAGGTAGTTGAATTCTTCTGCTACCGCTTGTACTGTTTGCAGAAATTTCTAAATTAAATTAGGAAGGACGTAATAAAACATATACGTTTCGGTTGACCAGACTTCAGGCTACAATATCTTCAAAGCTCTCCGGTGCTCAGGATTCGTGAACTATGCAGTGCAATTAATTGTCTTCACGTGTCTTTCCCATGGGAGTCGTTTCACGCATTTATGTGTGGTTATCTCATGCATTTGCCATTTATCTGACTCTATCACTGGAACGATAAATAGTTTTCACGTTTATATTATCATTAAGATTTTAAACTAATTTTAGCCTGATCGGGGTTACCAATTCGTAGCGCAGCCGAAACGTTGCTTTCGAAACTAAACCAACGCCGGCTAACACGTCCGAATTTTAAATTTTAACACAAACAATTCATTACTGTTAGCGTTTACACGGTTGAACTAACATGGTCCATAGCGTCTGAAACAACAACACCAATGATAATATTAAACTTATTTTATACCACCGAAGGTACTGTAAGAAGAACTAAGAAGCTTTACGCCGCGGTAGTGTGGCCAGCATTAGCTTCAGCCACCTATTGCTTCTGGGTACTGTTTTCACGAAGTGAGTCGAACTAAGGACTAAAAAACGCACCCACCTTGGTGTGCCGGGTCCTCTATATTACGTTATGACGGTCAACTACTATACTAAATTTCAAGGTATTCGCTTGTACAGAAGCTTCAGAGCAGGTGAATTTGGAAATTACTACTTGTACTTTGATAATCCCCAAAGTATGGCCGTAAACTGTCAGTCTTGTAAATCTCCAGTAAATCCCCGCGCATGACAACGAGTCGCGCTCGATAAAGCAACTCGCCTTGAGAACTCTTCGGAGTCAGTTTTTCATACGCTGTCAAGTCTTACGCAAACGTGGAAAATTAGTTTGTGTGTTTTTTTTCTTACATTTGCACGATAACGAGCCAGTAATTTCCCGGTGAGTTTCCTCATAGCTAGCGGTAACGCGTATAGAATAAATAGCAATTGAATACATGGGCCTCGATACAAGGTTAAAGTTACCTCTTTTACATTGTCAACAGGGAATTCAGAATTAAACGCAGGTACCCATATATTATTGTAGTGACATAAGAAACGTAATATGGCCATTTGCGCGGACTGTCAGGCAGTTTTAGCAAAGACCGAACACGATTTGGAAAAAAAAATATGAAGTAGTTGTAGGAACTGAAGGGTTAGGAATGGGAATAAATGTCTGGAAAACGAAAGTAACGGGAATCGTTAAGAAAACAAAACACAGTAACTTTGTTGGTAAAGGGTTAAATAAGTAGAGCCGGAACGAAAGCAGTACAGAGGGTACACTTGGAATGAGTAACATTCGGTTGAGTAAGCAAGGAACTGACACTGAATTCCTCAGAGATTTTCTCACAGTTTATGTACGGATCATTGTAATGTTCCGTTATGGGCGGTTGGAGACGTGTATCATCAGGAACGAGGGAAGCAAATGGAATTGAGTTTGTGGAGAAGAATAGTCAGGTTATCTAAAGTGAGAAGGTAACAAGTTAAGGAGACTAAACGAGGCAAGAGAAAAAACCAATGAAAATAAATCAATGAATGCCAAGATGATGGCTTTTCATGGAACTGCCTCCCAGAGGATTTAAAAAAATATAAACTTATTCTTAATCAAACGAATTTTTGATTATGTAAATTCGGATAAAAAATAACGGAGCTATTAAATTATTTAATAGCCAAATCGGAGATTATTAAATTATTTAATCGGAATTATTTCTTCCGATACCCAAATGTGAAACTAGATAAATTTAAATAAATATTTATTTATTTAGTCAGTTATTTACTTGTCTTTTTGAAAATATTGACCATGGTAAACGTATGTATGCTGTAGTATTTAATACGAGTGAGCATCGGTTCGAGACATACGTTGCCATGTGGGCTAAACACGGTATGATTCAATAGAATTAAAAATTGTTATATCAGGAACCCCAGAAGCTTCAAAGCGGTACTTTTCTGGATTACCACTTGACATGGGGTAACCATGTCTAGGAGGAGACCTAGTACCTATAGCGTATACATTAGGACATGTACGAGGTATATTACTGTACGCGCACGATCCTTGCTACCCCGAGACGTCAATTGGGCGAGGGGGGTTACTGCGATTGGTGGAGTATTATTGGTTCTATAAAGAGTGTACAGTTTGCAAAAGACGAAATCAGTTGGAATTGGGGTGCGTATTGGATTGAGCTTTCGTATAATATGTTTTTAATTATTAATTTTAATCAGTTGGAATTGGTGTCCGTATTCGTTTGAGCTTTCGTGTAATATGATTTTAATTATTAATTTTAATTTGTTGAATATTTTGTTGAGTGTGTTTTATTATTTACTACGAATTTACTATTATACTATTATTGAATTACTTTATCGTTCATTGCCCATTACTAAACGGTTGATTTAACCTCAGTAACTATATTTTTATATATATTTCCGTTAAAAACGAATATTAAAATGAATTCACAAAACAGTACCAAAACAATTTATTTCGAAGAACTGGAAGTTATATCGTCTGTTATAGCCTGATGAATAATCAAGGTAAGGGGCACATTTCTGTACTGTTAAAAACGCCACAGTATACGCAGTGTGTTAGACTGGAATTAAAAAATTTACAATTTGAGAAGTCCGGAAAGGAAATAATACGCGTTTAGAAAATTGACCGGATCAGTGTTTCAGTGCTCCAGAAAAACGTAGAAGACCCGACTGTATCACACAGTGTAGCGTCCGTACCCGCGTTGGTGAACACATCCGCTGTTGTCGTCTGAGGCAGCCGGAGAAGTCTGCGGTGGCTGAACACGCACTCCCAAACAAGTTTAAACAGCCTAAAGCGACTCATGCAACTAACCATGGTAAAGTAATGTAGATGCAAAATTCGCGGTTCTTACGAGGAAAGTAGGCCAAATGTTTTGTCATACAAAAAAATTAATAGCTCCGTTGTTTTTGTATATCCGAATTACATACTCGAGGTACCACTGGATTATTAATAAAAAAGCTAATGTTTTATTATGTAAAGTTTTTTTTTTGTTATAAGTACTGTTTGTTGTGGAATTTAGAATTGAAAATTTCGATCAGCCGCAATTATAAAAATTTTGAAGATAATAATTTGTTTTGTTTTATACACTACAGTCCCGATTAACCGAATTTCCGGATTAACCGAATAATGACGCGATAATTTTCTTTATTCAAGAAGTTTCCTTTTCTTTGTTCAACAACTCAACAAAACGAATCTGACAGCTATGATGACGATGAAGTCGGGGGAAAAAGGGGTCCAACCCATTCTGAAGCGACAAAAACATTTGAAGATGTAATAGTATACATGGAGCAGCAAGGCGACACTTCCCCTGCAGAATTACTGCTAATGAAACGACTTCGAGATCGTGCAGCGCGTAAGCGCTCTAATGTGAGATTAATGAGGTCTCTTTTCTATTTTTCATTTCATTTCATTCATTCATTCATTCATTTTCATTGATTTTTCTTCTTTGTTAATTTTTTAATGTACACCTACTGTAATGTACACCTACTGTAATGTACACCTACTGTAATGTACACCTACTGTAATGACTTAAGTACGTACTACTGTTGTTAAAATTGTCGTTTGAAAAATAGTTTTTACTTTGATTAAAATAAAGTTGTTCTTTTAAATTTGTATACGGTAATATTGTATGATTTAATTACAGTATTTAAAGCCCGTTGATTTTAAAGACGTCTGCAGTTTAATAGAAGTATATAATAACGGCGCATGAGTACTGCTAGTCTCCCTAAAAAAAGATTACAGGCGCTTGTTGTTCTTTAGCTTTTTTTCTCACTAAAAAAGTGTAAATTACAGTACAGTACTATGTTTCCGATTTAACCGTATTTTCGTTTAACCGAATCTGGTTAACTTGGTCCCATCAAATTCGGTTAAACGAGACGCCAGTGTACTTATAAGTGTACTATGTATACCAAATTTCAGCTCCACATCTCATTTTGCTCGAGGTGATTAAACACACAGAGGCATACAGATGGAAAAGAAATATTTTTCGGCACACGTTTGTTGGATGTTTTTCCTTCAGCTTAATGAGTTGAATCGGTTCCCGAAGTTTGGCGCCATCTTTTGGGAATATTCTGTACTTCAGTTCCCAAGTTGTTATCCTTCTGTTATATAATCAGATTGTCTGCTCTTAAGATATATATATATATATATATATATATATATATATTGTACTGCTGTAAAAATGGACAACAGTACATAAAAATAAAATAGTTATTTAAGAAAACTCATAGGGATAAATTTAGTAATATTTTTGGATAAACAGTAAAATTGTAAACAAAAAACTAATTAATTATAATCATTAATGATAAACATAGAGGTAATCTAAGGAATTGGAATTGTATGATACAGCACAGAGTGAAGAAAATATATTTTGTACTATTAATGACAATTATAAGATATTATAATAAAATTAGATAAACATTAAAATAAAACCAAATGTTAATAATATTATAATATAATAGAGACAAATTAAGATGAGTAATGTAAAAAGTCAGAGAAATGTAATAATAATAATTAGTAACATTATATAGTTGTTTAAGAGGAGTATTATGAAAGTATGTGACAAATTTAATGATGTATCACTAAGGCCAATGTGAATTGTTATAAGTAGAACCTCGCTAATCCGTCACCTGTGAGACTGGGGGTATGGTCGGAACGCAAAAAGGTCGGATTATCAGAAGAATACAAAATGTTTATTATTTCATTAAATGAGACAGTCTAAAATAAAATAAAACTTATACGGTAGGCTACCAGGCTATATGATTGGTTATGTACAATAAATGATAATATGTACAGTCCAGCAACAGTGTAATAAAAAACAAGAAACACATTTTATTGGTGAAAAAAATCGGTAATGTTCTTTTGTTTGGCAGACGACTGTCTAGACTTAGCTGCAATGTTCCTCCATTTCTTGATCCACAAGATATCCATAGGTGTAGAGGACGAGTTCTGTTCGATGTACTGAAGAGCAACATCAAAAGCCTTCTTGGCTTCCGTACGCGATACACGGGCAGGCGGTTCGTCATCACTTCATTTACGGTTTCTTCATCAACTTGCGAAATAGCGGCAACGATCTGATCGTCATTTAGTTCTTCATTTGTTTCACAATCTTCATCACATTTAGCAATCCACTCATCAACGTCATTTGCTTGGATATCATGTTGCAAAGTTTGTAAGTCGTTGACAATTTCCGGCGTGTCTGTGTCTTGCCCATTCCCAGTTTGTTCACTCCCGATCATCACTTCCGGCCAAAGCTTACGCCAAGATTTTTGCAGCGTGTCAGGTTTCATTTCATCCCATGACTCGGCTATTATGTAAATTGCATCTTTGATACTAAGGGATTTCATAGCTTCAAAAAGGTTACAGCCTTCTCCAGTCTTTTCCAAAATCGAGCTGATGTACTTTCGGCGATAACGCTTTTTCAGCCACTCGATCACTCCTTGATCCATTGGTTGGATAAGGGAAGTTACATTGGGTGGAAGGAATGCAGCTTTTATTTCTCCTTTTATCAATTCTTCTTCAGAAGGGTGTGGTGGTGCGTTATCTAACAACAACAGAGCGCGAACAGGAAGTTTTTGGGCCTTTAAGTTTTTTTCAATAGCAGGCACAAATCTGTCAAAAAAACCATGACTTAAAAAGTGTACAGTCCATCCAAGCTGATTTTTGGTTGCGGTAATAAACTGGTAGCGATGATAATTAATGTTCTTGAACGCCCTTGGCGTTTTGGACTTGCCAATGACAAAAAGCGGAAGCTTGTGTGTGCCGTTAGCATTGCTGCAAGTAGCAACGGTTAGCCTGTCTTTGGCAAGTTTTGATCCTAGTATCACGGTCTCATTTGATGCAGCAAGTGTTTTTGTCGGTAACATTCTATAGTTTAGGCCAGTTTCATCTATATTATAGACTTGGTCAGGTGCTAATTCATTTTCTTCAACAATTTTTTTAAATTTCAAAGAAAACTCTTTTGCTGACTCGTCATCAGCTGATAGTTTTTCACCTGATATTGCGACATATCTAACGCCATGACGGGTTTTCCACCGATCTAACCAACCTTCACTAGCTGTGAAATCACCGTAAACTTCCAATTTTTTGTGCAGAATTAGTGTCTTTTCTTTGACAACACCCAGATAGCGGGGTTCCTTTCCTCCTTTCTTTGCAAAACCATAGATAACACGTTGTCTAGCAGTTCAAATTTTGGCTTTTTTAGTGTTTTGCGACTTTTTAGTGCTTTCTCGTCCTCTACCGTCACCGTACAAGATTCAATATCCTTTCTATTTTTCCTCCAGTCCTTTATTGTAGTAACTCCCACATTGAGTTCCTTAGCAATTTTTTGGAGTGATTCCCCCTTGTCCAGTCTCTGTAGCACTTTTAATTTTTCACTTAAAGGAAGAGTAACGTGTTTACGTTTTGCTCCTGACATAATCCAAAAACTACAACAGTATGTATACGCAGTATTCAAAATGTAAAAAAATATTTGTAAACACTAAAACTGTCGCCAATTACTACGTACACCAATTCACACAGGAGAGTAATTAGCACGCACTGGACACTAGATGCCGGCTCACTGAGGCAGCAAAACAACTGACAAGTATGTAAACAAGCTGGTGAGTCATCAACAAGTCGGTGCCTGAGCCGCGATCGGACCAACCGGAGCGTCGGACCAGCCGGGGGTCGGATTAGAGAGGTTTTACTGTAATTTGATTTTTTTTTAAATGTAAGAAAATTTTTTTTAGTCTACTTTTAGTATTAATTGATACACATCTCAGTGAGAGTTTATGTAATATACTGAAAATTTATTAAGAAGAATTAAATTTGTATAAATAATAAAAGAAGAAAGTCTAGTTTCATATTTAATCTTATACACATCAGAGAGAGAGAGAGATCCTGCAATATTTAAAATAAGTCTGGAAATAAGTGTTATACTACACACATCAGAGAGAGCGCGATGTCCCAAATATAAATTAATAAGAAGAATTGAGAACTGTAAAAGTAATTTAAAAGGAAAGGAATTAATCTTGTAAAGAATCTTGGTACAATAGGCCAAAGAAATCTAACCTATTCTGAATTTGTAACGGAGTTTGTAAAATATTATAATTAAAAGAAGTTTAATGAGGAATGCTATTAAAGGTTTAATGTAAATTATTCACAGTACCATCACCAAAAGGTAATCTACTACTGATCGGTGTTGTAATCCCAAATTGGAATAAAAACAAACTTGCATGAAGCCTAGTCGTCCAATTCACACACCCGAAGTGAAATAATTAACATAATTAAGATACGTAACACACGAACTTCTACTAAAACAGGAATAATAATACCAAGAATTAATTAACACTTAAATACACAAAGAAGAGGATAAAATAATATATTTTACTAGCAAACCGTGGAACGAATTGTATGAACAAGGTTAATATTGTTCGGAGCGACCTCTATGCTGTTGACAAATTGTAAGTGAACTACAACAGTACGAGAATTGAAGCCGGCGCAGTTTGGAAGAGCGGGGATTCAAACGATTAGCATTCATACGGTATATTATCTCAATATTATTTATTAAAATTTTGTTAACTATAGTTATTTGGCACTGACTAAAGAAAATAATTAATTACTTACAATATTAAATAACCTAAATAGAAATATTAGTTGTCTACCCTGAGATAAAGTCTTCAAGGTCACATATTTAATACAAACAACACATTAAACATTATATACATACTAAAATAATTAGACAACGTGTAATTATCGCCCAAACAGAGGGGTAATTACCAAACAGACAGATAATTACAGCACAATATATATACTTTAGATTTAGTTTTTGTGGTAGATTGCAGAACCATAAGTTAATTCGTCATTTTTACATATGACGGATATAAATTATTTATACGCTATTATGAAACATTTATGACTTGACACAGTGGCGTACTGAAGGCCCGAGGCGGATTTCTTTCTGAGGTTCCCCTCCCATAAGACGGGTGTTTATAATACAATTTATCTTTAAGTAATACAAAGCAAAAACACTTTACTGTTATACATTTATTGTCTAATTACGGTATTGTGCTGTAGTAATGTTTGAAATAAAAATCCACTTTCATATTGTAAATACAAAGTTTAAATAAATAATAGAAGTAGTATTATTCACAGGCTGAATTAAATTTATTACAATAGTTTATAATACAAAATAAACTTATATACTGCAAAACAAATTTACCATTGCTGAAACCAATACTTGGTAATTTTTTCTTAAGTCAGTTAGCAGTTTTAGTACAAATAAGGTGAACTTTCTAAAATGGCCGTTTTCTAGTTTTGGCCTCTGAAAATTTTCTATTGTACATCAAAGCTTTTTTTTGCCAACTTGTTTTCGATCAATAAAATTGCTAGTCCATTTAGTCTGCTTTGGCTCATAGTTGAGCGCAAATAATTTCTTATGAGTTTCAGTTTAGAGAAGCTCCTTTCACAAGTAGAAACCGAAATACAAACTGTTAGAAACAACTTGAAAGCCAAAGACAGGTTTGGAACGGACTCATGGAAGTCCATCTCAACAAAAAATTGTAAAACTTCAAGAGTTGACCAGTTTTTAGCTTCCACTGTAGTGATTCCTGTTGCTTGAATATGGCGTCTCATCCCTATTATTTTTCTGTAATCTCATCTTTAGAAAATTCGTCATAACGTTCAGACAACTAAAAATTAGTTAGGAATCGATCGATTAAATCCTGGCCCTCTCCTAGTGTGGCGTTTTAGGACGTGACAATAGAACATTTACAAATAAATTAAAAATTTACCAAAAAAAACTTAATTTTCCAAATCTAGAGACCCCCTACTAAGTGTGGCCCTGGGCGACCCGCCCCCTTTGGTCCGCTACTGATTTGGTAGTTACAGTGCTTTACTACGATTCAACGCATTCGTGTTTCATTCGGCATAAGCGTGTACCTGTTGATCAGTAACGGCAGTCAAACTGTATTGAAACGTCGGTCGCTATCAAAATTGCAAAACAGAAATCAATACAGTATTGCTGCTACTAAACTACAGCACAACTATACTTTCCAGAGACAATACTAATTCGACGTCCTTGAATAAAAACGTTTCGCTGACATACGTTGACATTTCATGTCGGAATACAGTAAACGTTATGAAGCCCGCAGATAACCACACATAACCACTGCCTTCACAAACCCATTACTCTTTCAGCAGTTAAATAACAAAAAAAAATTATAAGCGATTTATCACGGTCGTTGAGTTGTAGCCGCGTAACTAAGATTTCCAGTCTCATACCCATCGATCCGAACTGAAATAATGTTGCTTAATGTCGCCGGTTTCCACGTTAGAAAACTTGGTGTGCTACCGGATAACTGAAATAACTTACATTTACATTTCCTAGTCATGAAATTCTAACATTAAAAACGTAATTATCTTGTTGGTTCATCCTCTTCGTTCACTTTTTTAAATATTATTATATATATAAACTTTCACTTATGAACTTATATACCGGTATATAATAATATTAAAAACGTCTGAGTATTTTAACTTTGACCGACTTGAACCCGACGTGAAATATGTACCTTAAGAAGAAGAAGAAGAAGAAGAAGAAGAAGAAGAAGAAGAAGAAGAAGAAGAAGAAGGAGGAGGAGGAGGAGGAGGAGGAGGAGGAGGAGGAGGAGGAGGAGGAGGAGGAGGAGGAGAGGAGGAGGTGGGGGAGGAGGAGGAGGTGGAGGGGAGGGGGAGGGGGAGGAGGAACAAGAAGAAGGCCAGGGCTGGAAGCAATGGAGTTGGATAAGAGTAAAGACAGGTTGGACGGAGAGAAACCAAACTTCTTTCCCTTAAATTTTTAAAAGAAATACAAATGGAATGAAAACGTAATAAAAGATGTACATATTTAGACGTAATAGAGTTACTCTGAAGAACTGTGATAGAAAACTGTCCGAATAGAGAGTAAATTAGGCTTAAAAGGAAAAACGCTGTGCGGATTATGATGGAAGGTAAGGTGCACAACTCCTGGCCATTAGACTATACAAAAAAAGACTCGTTGTTTGTTTTTGTCACAAAATAATACACAACTAAACCAGCCATTGAACACTTTGTCATCCAAATTATAAAATAACGTTAACTTTTAACATTATTAAGAGAAATAACTTTAATATTTCCTTTACATGTTTAGGCTATCCAAACAAGGAAGAGACTCGACTAAAATTTTATAAAGTAATGGCTGTACCAGTGTTATTATTTGGTTCTGAAACTTTGGTTCCGGCAAAAAAAAAATCTGAGTAGAATACAGGCATTGGAGACGAGATTCTTGCGATCTGTTAAAGGCTGAACACGAATGAAGCCACTCGTAATAGAATAGAATGCCAGATGGCAGGTTGCCTAAGGAAGCGTTAGTGAAGTGGATATATTCCTTTGTGACCGGAACAAGTGATTCGCCTAATACCTGATAGAAGAAGAAGAAGAAGAAGAAGAGGAGGAGGAGGAGGAGGAGGAGGAGGAGGAGGAGGAGGAGGAGGAGGAGGAGGAGGAGGAGGAGGAGGAGGAGGAGGAGGAGGAGGAGGAGGAGGAAGAAGAAGAAGAAGAAGAAGAAGAAGAAGAAGAAGAAGAAGAAGAAGAAGAAGAAGAAGAAGAAGAAGAAGAAGAAGAAGAAGGTGTTTAGGCTACGCTGTAAATAACACGGGAGAGGAATCAATTTTAGAGGATTTTATATGGTGGTTGTAGGGTTTTAGGTTACGAGAAAATTTACGTTAACCCCACGTAATTTAAAATGTTATGTCTTAATACAGATAATCCTCTGGTGAGGCTCGAGCCAATGGTAAGCCGATAAAAAGCAAAAATTACATAGATTTGGTTTACCTCTTTTTAAAAATTCCCATACTTCGAAGAATGTCTAAAAGGGGGAAGCAGGTCCCTTTAACAAGAAAGGATTGAAATAAAAATAGATTACCTGTACCGTAGAATAATAAAAACTTATAGACGATCCGGAGGGGGGACGAATGTATGGACCCTGGTTTCTCAAACTGCTCGTATGGTGGCCATGTGTTGGTGATAGAGTCCCAACCAATGCTGCTCTATCGAAAGCTTGGGACAGCCTGAAAGCGGCGTGCACAGCACGGCGAAATCATGCAAGGAGCGCGTCGATAGTCGAGTTCGACTTCAAAATAAATTATGCGTCCAAAAAACAGTGGCAGAACATACTTTTACTGCTTAAGACTTTGAGGAGCCACTCAGTGAAAAGGAAAAGACAGCTGTAACTGTATAAAAGGTAGTTCGATCTGATTGTACAGTTGCAACCGCTGTTGCCAGCTTTCCCCCAAGATGAAGACGTGGGGACAAGTTGACATGTTTGAAAGCAAAAACTCTGGGTTCATCAGGGAAGGTGGCGCCAAATTGTACGAGCTATAGATACACAGACAATATAGGAGATAACCACGTGAAGAAAGTCTTTCAGGTGATGCCGTTTTGAGGGGGAGAGAGAGAGAGAGAGAGAGAGAGAGAGAGAGAGAGAGAGAGAGAGAGAGAGAGAGAGAATGACACGGAAGGTTGCGATTGTGGTGCATCTGTCTTGTTGAAGACAGGAGTCAGAAAAACAATGTACAATATTCTCGTTCCAAAATCACAATCTAATTTTCCATATTTATCATCTTCTTCCTCGTCACTTACAAACATGTCCCGGTGAATGGAAAGTAAGGCAAGTCAATTCCGTTGTTGCGTTTCTTAACTACGACTTCGGCCGAAGACTAGAACAATTTCATTCTACTGTAGCAACAGACTGGTAGGATGGCTAATATTTTTAATGAATACACATATATAAAGAGGAAAAGGATAAACAAAGAAAACATTGTATTATCTGTGCTTTTGATAAATGCATTATGTTTGTTTATTTTGTTTGTCATTAAAGGTCTGTTATCAGTGACGTGTATCGAATTTTCTTTTAGGAGGCAGCTGGGATTGTTCGTGAATCATAAGTAGTGGAATCAAGTGTCTTAATAAGATTTGCTCGTGTTGAAATACCATTACCTATGTGTAACTAAAACCTCTATATACATGTGTGTGTGTGTGTGTGTGTGTGTGTGTGTGTGTGTGTGTGTGTGTGTGTGTGTGTGTGTGTGTGTGTGTGTGTGTGTGTGTGTGTGTGTGTGTGTGTGTGTGTGTGTGTGTGTGTGTGTGTGTGTGTGTGTGTGTGTGTGTGTGTGTGTGTGTGTGTTTTGATTAGTGGCTTACTTTGTTTGTTGTGGTTTTGTGTGTTGTTTGTTTAATCGGGGGCTTAGTTTAATAACAAGAAGCAAATAACGCGCATGTTAGAGAACCTAAATTTATTTAATGGCGAGTTGACGAGCCAGAAAAACAACGTATACGTACTGTACTGATTTTAAGACACTTGTTGTTAGTTTTGTACGTGAGAAATGGACGGTGATAAAAAAGGTACAAGAAACTCTAAGAAGGTTTGAAAGAGAGATCGTAATACGTCCGGTTTTATCGTTTTATGGTCCGATTAAAGAAGCTGACGAATGGAGAATAAGAAATAACCAGGAGATATTTGAATCATGAGGACATTGTAAGATTTATAAAGGCTCAACGAATACAATGGCTAGGCCATCTATAGCGGATGGATGATCAGCGTATGCCAAAGAAAATCTTGAGGACGCAAGTCTATAAAAACAAAAAGAGGGACCGACCTAGGATAAGATGGGTGGATTATGTGCTAGAAGATCTCAGAAGAATGGATCTGAGGGGTTACAATGAGATGTTAATGGACAGGAGACTCTGGAGAAGACTGGTGTTGGAAGCCAGAGCTCACGTTGGGCTAAGATGTTAATGGACAGGAGACTCTGGAGAAGACTGGTTTTGGAAACCAGAGCTCACGTTGTGCTGAAGAAGAAGAAGAAGAAGAAGAAGAAGAAGAAGAAGAAGAAGAAGAAGAAGAAGAAGAAGAAGGAGGAGGAGGAGGAGGAGGAGGAGGAGGGGAGGGGGAGGGGGAGGGGAGGGGGAGGGGGAGGAGGAGAGTTCCACGCACGACGCGTGAAGAATGTCTTCCAGGGGATGATCTTTGGTAGGAGAGAGCGAATGGCACGGAGGATTTCTGTTGTTGAGCATCCGTCTTGTTGAAGATGGGAATCAGAAAAACTATGTACAATATTCTCGTTTACAACGCACGATCTAATTTTCTTCGAACAGTTGCAAAATGGCACTCGTCACTTACAAAAGTGTGCCGGTGAATTGGAAAGTAAAGCAAGTCTGTTCAGTCTAGATTCGGCGGGCGTTCTGTTTCTTAAATATGACTTCGACCTTCTACGACTAGAAAAACTCCTTGTCGATAGGTAGCCAATAATTTTTTGAAGTACTGCACATATTCGGGATAGTTCTTATCACACGATATCGTACCGTCAATAGCTTTCATTGAGATGTATGTAGCTTTCCATAATACGTACTCTGACTTCACTACTTCTTTACAGTAGCGTATATAGAATTTGGGTTGGGGGGGGGGTCCGGTTGTGTTGGCTACATACAAAATAAAAAACAAGTCAAGACTAATCAATACTGCAATCTTCAAAGCGGCTGAAAAAGTGTGATAACACACCCCATTAAAGTAAACGGTAATAACCCAATAAAGTGTGATAACATCGCATTAAAGTAAACGGTAATAACCCAATAAAGTGTCATAACACACCCCATTAAAGTAAACGGTAATAACCCAATAAAGTGTCATAACACACCCCATTAAAGTAAACGGTAATAACCCAATAAAGTGTGATAACATCGCATTAAAGTAAACGGTAATAACCCAATAAAGTGTGATAACATCGCATTAAAGTAAACGGTAATAACCCAATAAAGTGTGATAACATCGCATTAAAGTAAACGGTAATAACCCAATAAAGTGTGATAACATCGCATTAAAATAAACGGTAATAACCCAATAAAGTGTGATAACATCGCATTAAAGTAAACGGTAATAACCCAATAAAGTGTGATAACACACCCCATTAAAGTAAACGGTAATAACCCAATAAAGTGTCATAACACACCCCATTAAAGTAAACGGTAATAACCCAATAAAGTGTGATAACATCGCATTAAAATAAACGGTAATAACCCAATAAAGTGTGATAACATCGCATTAAAGTAAACGGTAATAACCCAATAGAAATGCGTACTATTGAAACATTGTTTACAAGATATTTATTGATATTTTACATTTAAAAATAATAGTACAATTTTAATGATAAAAAAATAATAAAAAAGGAAATATTGTATATCAGAAAAAATACACTTTATGAATTATTTTAGAGAGTAATGACTATTGACATTGATTATTTTGTCATTTCATTAACAGTTTCCGTTGTAAATTTCACTTCCGTTGTGAATTGATTTTCCTATATTTTATATTTCAAACCTATACGCAAATGATGTGTAATTAACCTGTACTCACATTTAAAAAAGAGTCACTACTCTATTAGCGTACGCGGCTGAAAAATAATAGAAAACCTAAAGATTAAGAGCTTAACAAAATTCCACATAAAGTTTTTTCGACCCTCTTGGGGGGGGGGGGGAGTTAGGTCCCGTTCTTCCCCCCATAAATTCCTCCCTTGCTTCTTTATAGTTCACGTGCCTCTCGTAGAATATAAGTTGGTTCTAGGGATGAAAACAAAAAAATTTTTAGACAGGACTCTGGCAAAAAGCATTGCAGTGAGACGATGGTTATCCTATGGGACTGAAGGCTGGGAATGTCATCTAGATGTGGGATGTATGCAGCGGGACAATATTATTCGGGGAGGGAGCTGGAGCCCGTATAAATACGCTCCTGTCACTTATTCTGACGGTAATGCATTCCATTTTTAGACTAACATTTAGCAACTGTGAAGTAGAGTTAAAAAAGCGATAAGAGACTCCCAAATAAACACAAGAGGTTACCCAGCTCTTAGCATACGCAGACGATATTGATCTAATTGCCAAGACAAAACGAGATCTCATTAGTGCCTTTACAGCATTAGAGGAAGCCTCAAGTAAAATTGGACTGCAGATAAACTTGGAGAAAACAAAATATATGTATGTTGCCAACAAACTACCATTAAACCCAACCCTTCAAAGCCTTGAAATAGGTACAAAAAGTATAGAGACAGTAAAAGAGTTCATATATCATGGCTGCCAGATAAACAGCAGTAACGACACCAACACTGAAATAAGAAGAAGAATATATCTCGTAAATAAAACATATTATGGATTAAAAAAGCACCTGACATCTAGCTTCATCTCAAGAAGCACGAAATACAAAATCTACAAAACACTTATAAAGCCAGTGCTGACATATGCTTCAGAAAGCTGGACAATGACAAAAAATAGCGAGAGGCTTCTGGGTTGCTGTGAATGACGGATTCTAAGAACAATATTTAGAGGAGTACAAGAAAATGGAATGTGGCGCAGGCGCTATAATTATGAACTATACCATCTTCACAAAGCGACGGACATTGTCAGGATAATCAAAATACACAGGGTAAGATGGGTTGGACACATAGAGAGAATTTAGGAAGGACAGCCTACGAAACATATTTTCTACCAGAAACCAATGGGTAGTAGAAAAAGGGGAAGACCCCGAAGCAGATTCAAAGACCAAATAGAGGAGGACCTCGGAAAGCTGAACATAAGAAACTGGAAAGCCAAGGCATGCAATAGGGAGGAATGGAATCGACTCTTGGAGCAGGCCAAAGATCCACCAAGGGTTGTAGAGCCACGGTTGTTGATGAAGTAGAGTTACAGTTTTTCTTGTCTTGAACGGCTAAAGTGATATTTAAGTAACACAATATCTGAATGTAAATTGAATGGACGTGTCTCGCTTTCCATTCATCGGGACATTTGTGTAACTGACGAGTAAGTAAATGATAAACTTGCAACTGTTCGAAGAAAATTTGCTTTTGTCTTGTAAACTAGAATATTATAGATCGTTTTTCTGACTCGTCTTTAAATAAGTTTGTGTTAAATACCCATATACATATACACTACTTATTTCATGTTATTAACCTAATACACCAATTACACTAATCAATAGACACACACGCGCGCGCATATATATGGGGGGTTTTCTTCATCTTTTGATAGTTCCTATCCATTTCGGATGTTGGATATCATACCGACTATTTTAAATTTCTGTACTGCTGCACGGAATAAGTCAGTTGTATTCATGGCAAACCAGGTCCTTAAATTTCTCAGCCATGAGATTGTCGGTCGCCCAACTCCTCTCTTTCCAAGTACTTTTCCGTGTAGTACGGACTGCAATAAGTAAAATCTCTGTTCATTTCTCATGAGATGTCCCAGATTCTGAAGCTTTCTTATCCTCACTGTGTTAATAACTTCGCTTTCTTTCTCCATCTTTCTAAGAACTTCAACATTAGTTAGATGTGCTGTCCATGAAATGCTCAGTATTCTACTGAGGGTTTTAGTTATGGGCATTCCAACGTTAGAAGATCTTATTAAGATATACTCGATTATATACTGTATAAGTTAAAATCGTTTTCACTTATTAATGAGTTTTGTTCACTACTTATGCATCACGAAAAATCGCAGCCCACTGCCAAAAGAAATTCTGTATACGAACCTGATTGACTGATCTCCTTCAACGACTGTGATAACATACTGCATTTATCAGAAGCACAGATAATACAAATGTTTATCTCCTTCCTCGTGCGTATTGCATTTGTTTAGTAAACAGCGGATAATTCTCGTTGATGTACGGCTGCTGCACTTTTTGCCCTACCATACGTTTGCAAGTCGACTAATCGATAAAATAACCGCGAATTATCGTTAACGGGACAACGAAGGCCGTGCTGTCACAGCAAATCATCCGCTGTTATTGACGTTATCACTCGCACAGTCACACAGTCCAGCTCAATATAATTAACTCGTTAAACAAATACATGTTTTATTGTTTCCAGTATACCGGAGTCGCAGTACTGTGTGATTAATGTCGATCGGGGGTTACGCGGTTAAACAATAGGCAGGCCTACCTCTTCATTTGAACAGTATGCAAGCTGTACACGTTTTTGTTGTGCAAACAATATTACGTCAGTTCAGTCTCGATTCGGCGGGCGTTCTGCTTCTTAAATATGACTTCGGCCTTCTACCGTGGCAACGGAAGACGATAGGTAGCCAATATTTTTTGAAGTAGGCCTACTACACATATTCGGGATAGTTCTTATCACACGATATCGTAGCGTCAATAGCTTTCATTGAGATGTATGTAGCTTTCCATAATACGCACACTGACTTGACACTTCTTTACAGTAGCGTATATAGAATTTGGCCTTGGGGAGGGGGGCCCGGTTGTGTTGGCTACATACAAAAGAAAAAACAAAACAAATCTAGACTAGTCAATATTGCAATCTTCAAAGCGGTTGAAAAAAGTGTGATAACATCGCAGTAAAGTAAACGGTAATAACCCAATAAAGTGTGATAACATCGCAGTAAAGTAAACGGTAATAACCCAATAAAGTGTGACAACATCGCATTAAAGTAAACGGTAATAACCCAATAAAGTGTGATAACATCGCATTAAAGTAAATGGTAATAACCCAATAAAGTGTGATAACATCGCAGTAAAGTAAACGGTAATAACCCAATAAAGTGTGATAACATCGCATTAAAGTAAACGGTAATAACCCAATAAAGTGTGACAACATCGCATTAAAGTAAACGGTAATAACCCAATAAAGTGTGATAACATCGCATTAAAGTAAACGGTAATAACCCAATAAAGTACGATAACATGGCATTAAAGTAAACGGTAATAACCCAATAAAGTGCGATAACATCGCATTAAAGTAAACGGTAATAACCCAATAAAGTGTGATAACATCGCATTAAAGTAAACGGTAATAACCCAATAAAGTGCGATAACATCGCATTAAAGTAAACGGTAATAACCCAATAAAGTGCGATAACATCGCATTAAAGTAAACGGTAATAACCCAATAAAGTGTGATAACATCGCATTAAAGTAAACGGTAATAACCCAATAAAGTGTGATAACACACCCCATTAAAGTAAACGGTAATAACCCAATAAAGTGTGATAACACACCCCATTAAAGTAAACGGTAATAACCCAATAAAGTGTGATAAGATCGCAGTAAAGTAAACGGTAATAACCCAATAAAGTGTGATAACATCGCATTAAAGTAAACGGTAATAACCCAATAAAGTGTGATAAGATCGCAGTAAAGTAAACGGTAATAACCCAATAAAGTGTGATAAGATCGCATTAAAGTAAACGGTAATAACCCAATAAAGTGTGATAACATCGCAGTAAAGTAAACGGTAATAACCCAATAAAGTGTGATAACATCGCATTAAAGTAAACGGTAATAACCCAATAAAGTGTGATAACATCGCATTAAAGTAAACGGGAATAACCCAATAAAGTGTGATAACATCGCATTAAAGTAAACGGTAATAACCCAATAAAGTGTGATAACATCGCATTAAAGTAAACGGTAATAACCCAATAAAGTGTGATAACATCGCATTAAAGTAAACGGTAATAACCCAATAAAGTGTGATAACATCGCAGTAAAGTAAACGGTAATAACCCAATAAAGTGTGATAACATCGCATTAAAGTAAACGGTAATAACCCAATAAAGTGTGATAACATCGCATTAAAGTAAACGGGAATAACCCAATAAAGTGTGATAACATCGCATTAAAGTAAACGGTAATAACCCAATAAAGTGTGATAACATCGCATTAAAGTAAACGGTAATAACCCAATAAAGTGTGATAACATCGCATTAAAGTAAACGGTAATAAGCCAATAAAAATACGTACTCCTGAAATATCGTTTACAAGATATTTATTGACATTTAACATTTAAAAATATCTACAATTTTAATGAAATATACATAAGAAATATTGTACATCAGAAAAGATACACTAATGTAATGACTATTCACCTTGATTTTTTGTGCATTTCATTAACAGATTCCGTTGTAAATTTCAATTCCGGGGTGACTGAATTGATTTTCCTATATTTCACATTTCAAACCTAGCCAAAGGAGCTGGCTAGCCTAACTGTACCAAAAAGAGCGAGTTATAAAGCGTTCCTTGTGTGCATTTAAATAAAAGTTGTTCGTTTATTCTTTCGACAAAGTGATTAACATCTGTGATTCGCAATTTCGACCAGCGATGCTGACATTCAAACAAGTATGGAAAACAAAATAAAGCATTTTTTTCATCGCAGTCGCCCAGAAAATCAAGATAATCAGAGCGTTTATAATAATCCGTTTTAAAGGTCCGACTGAATTTTCGGCCACCCGATTTTACTATTTAAATTATCGTTGTGGTGCGGACCGGCACAAGGTGACATTAGAGGCTGTGGGATCGACTCATGGTCTGCCTGTCCACACCTATCGCTTGAGATAATAATACAACAGTCTTGTCTGGCAAGGTAAGGCAGTTACGCGCGTGCGCACGCTCAACTCCTTCTAGACCGCGCGGCTGATTTCTCTCTGGTGGTGGTGGAACATGAACTCCTGGGGCGCAACAGGCTACAGGCTCGAAGGGAGGAGATAAAGAATTCATTTTCAGGAGGAGTGGTTATCCTAGTCTTTTTCACGGCCCGAACCACCTAGGACTGGCAAATGTCTAGGGGCCACTTTCTTTTCTTTTCACTGAGAAAAATATTCTACAAAAATGACAAAGTTATTTCGCAATAGAGAGACAAAAAGTCGAAGGGGGGGAGATAAATAAAAGGCTTTTGAGTAAACCGTACTTCAAATTTTGGAGGATTGGTGCCATTTCCAAGAAGTTTTAAAATTTTTACTAGGTTCACCTAGCAAAATTTATACGAAGGCCTATTAATTACCGTCAAGTTCGACTTCGTGTCTTTCTATTGCATAACGACTTGATAATTTTTATTAGGCAATTTTTCTCACTAAATTTCATATTTATGTACTCAGATATTTACTAAGCTAACAGTACACCGACTAACTACTTCTACGTGGCTTGCACTGTTCAGTACAAACAGAATCAAGAATTTCAACTTCAATATCCAAGAAGATCTCGATTAATAAATAAAGAGCAGGTCTGTATGAGTTCTTTTAGTCAAGAGCGAAGGAAGACCAAGAGCTATCGTGACCTCCACATCACGACCTAATAAGGTGAATCTGTTGGTAATCCAGTGCAAGAAGATTCCCTGAACTCCCTCGATGGAGTTAGTTGTGTAGGGCCTACTCACGGTGCCAATAATAATAATAATAATCATCATCATCATCATCTTCAAGGATTAAACCAAGGATGGTTTGTTTCGGTCTCAAATAAGCAAAGATTAGAGCTGGTCACTCCAGAGCTTCCTCGGAGCTGCCACACCTCTCCGTCCCCTCGGCTTAGCCTATAGTTCCATAGTTGTTTGGGGTTGCGACAGTCATCCATTCGGCAAAGATGTTCCCACCAATTCAGCCGATACTGGGCGATCCTGTTGAGTATACTCATAATATTCAGTTCCTGCCGTATATCTGTGTTTCATCTATGCTCATGGAGAGTATACCCTGCCACGTGCCTGAGAAATCTAATTTCAGCCGCTTGGATGCAACTGGCCTCGCATTTCATTAAAGTGAAAATAATAATAATAATAATAAATAATTTCTCCCCTATTTACCTCATAAACATTCAAGAAGTTAGTTAGGGTAGGTTGCTGTAATGAGCCGTTCGGAATACGATAAATATAATGTGGCCAGCACTACGTCCAATATAATCCCAGATTGATCTGGGAGCTGCTGCGCCCGGGACTCGAACCCGTCACCACTAGATCAGTAACCGGTCGTTATAACTACTGGTCTACAAAGTCTAAACAATTTTCTATTCATTCTTGCTGTTTCGATGTTTGTCTTAGTGTAAGTGTTTTTGTGTATTTGTAGTTTTTGAGGACGATCACATACAACGACGGAGTTTCGAGACAACCAGGACGCTACTTATTTGTGAATATGGACGAAACAAATTAAGCGAAAGAGTTGGCAACCCACTACCGGCTACTGCCACGGTATCGTGTACATTAGTCAAGATCTCTGGTGACGAAACGAAAATAGAAAAACTAAAATGTACTGACGTAAACGAATCGACTGGTCACGACGGGTCGATGTGGTTCAGTAAGGGTGGGAGGAGATACGACGGAAAATTCCAAGAGGAACAGAGAACTGAATGAAGGAGCGGGGGAAGCTGACCGCCAATACGAACAATACAAACGGCTATTTGAATTATAATTCTCAACAAATTAGAAACAAACCACTTTCTCAAAGAATTTATTTTATTTTCCGCTTTCGTAGACCTGCAGTACCCCCTTCCTCAGTGCTTTGCAAACTAATCTTCTTCTTTCTCTTGTTCACTTTTGTTGCCTTGTGTAGGGGGGGGGATTGTTAATTTATTATTATTATTAAATTTTTAATTTATTATTTAACCGAATATACTGTGTTGTGTTTATTTCTGCCTGTTCCCGTATCTACTATTGTTTACCTACCGTAGTATTGTAGTACTGTATAATATATTGTAGTACTCTATTGTTTACCTACTGTAGTCTACTGTAGTATTGTAGTACTGTATAATATATTGTAGTACTCTATTGTTTACCTACTGTAGTATTGTAGTACTGTATAATATATTGTAGTATTCTATTGTTTACCTACCGTAGTCTACTGTAGTATTGTAGTACTGTATAATATATTGTAGTATTCTATTGTTTACCTACTGTAGTCTACTGTAGTATTGTAGTACTGTATAATATATTGTAGTATTCTATTGTTTACCTACTGTAGTATTGTAGTACTGTATAATATATTGTAGTATTCTATTGTTTACCTACTGTAGTATTGTAGTACTGTATAATATATTGTAGTATTCTATTGTTTACCTACTGTAGTATTGTAGTACTGTATAATATATTGTAGTATTCTATTGTTTACCTACTGTAGTCTACTGTAGTATTGTAGCACTGTATAATATATTGTAGTATTCTACTGTAGTTTTATTGTGTTCACGAGTTTTGTATGCATAAAGGTTTTCTAATACGTCGTCTTTTTCTTCTTTTGCTATTGATTTTATGACTTCAAAGCTGTCTATATCTGGACACAAGACGTTCCTACTCAAGGAAACGATGTAAGAAAGCAACGCACCATCACACGCCGTCAACACAAAACACCCGCGTCCATGTCGATAGCAAGAAATGGAGATACTACGGACTTCATAAAAACAATAGACTAATAACTGAGCAGACAAAAATAAACACTGTCACTGTTAATCTTGTTATTTGAATTACCAGTCTCTGTAACTCCAACTTCGTGGTGCTTATTTGCTAAACTGCTAAATGTTATGTTCTGGGCGAGGCCTTTCAGTGTTTCCACCATTTTCAAGTCTTAAACCGCGACGAAGTTGAAAACGGTGGAAAGGCCTCGTCCAGAACTGAAAGGGTCGTGGTTTAGGACTTGAAAATGGTGGAAACACTGAAAGGCCTCGTCCAGAACATGACATTTAGCAGTTTAGCAAATAAGCACGACGAAGTTGGAGAAATAAACACACACATACACACACACACACACACACACACACACACACACACACACACACATACACAGAAAACTGAATCGGTCAAGCAAAAAGAGGACCACTAGAGTTTGCCAAGGGGGTACTAACAGTCCCCGGATCCAACAAGGAACTTGGGGGGGGGGTACGAAAATTGGACCATTCTCTAATGGTATAAAGTATAGGCCTAAATGATAGGAATGAGTGAATATACACATACAGTGTGTTATTATCAACACAATGAGATCATTAACGTACAAGTATAAAATCACAATTGTTTTTGTCAATTTAATGTTCTTTTAATAATGTTCACTTACAGTTTAAAATACGCAGTACTCATTTTCAGTTATGTGTCAAACAAAAATTAACATGCTGGTAAGGTACAGTTACAATTTAATGTCACTTTAGAGTAAAACCGTGAACCTACATAACGTGATACGAATTTTATATCATATTCAAATTCACAAAGCAATTCTACAATCACAAGAGAACTAAAAAATTTCGTTTGAAGTGATCATTTAGAACGAGGGGGAATTACCCCTTTCTCCCCTTGGATCTGCACCTGCCTCGAAAACGCTCTCTACAAAATAAAATAAAAATAAGTTAATATAATGGTTCACATGTGTACCACCGAAGTAGCTTAGGAGTAGGCAGGGTAGGCTGCCTAAGTGAGCCGTACGGCATACAAGGAAGGCAGTGTGGCCAGCACTACGCTTCAGCCGCCCATTATTATCCCCAGGATGTTATCCCAGGTACTCATTTTCAACAGGCTCAGTCGACCTGGGGGCTGAAAAACGTACCTTGATTTTATGGTAGCCTAGATTAGTAGCCAGGTGCCAAACAAAACAAGTAGTGTAATATGTTCAAATAGTATGTGTACACACACACACACACACACACACACACACACACACACACACACACACACACACACACACACACACAACGATCTTTTGAACGACGGCACCGTCACCAAAAGCAGTACGGACAGCGCCCCTAGCGGCAGCCTCTGACGAAGCTCTAACGGAGCGAAAGCTAGTTTACACTATTAGGTAAAAATTTATCGTTTTATCAATAATAATTTGTGATCCGAGTCGGTAGTGTTATATATATATATATATATATATATATATATATATATATTGCAACAAATCAAATTTTATTATACTAATAAGGATATAGTGAGTGTGTAAAATTCACAAACAAGTCTATTATGGAGGAGATGAAAAATTTTTATTATACACATAAATATTGTTTAAAAAAATGTATACTGTATTTTAAATTGTCATGTATTGATAATAGAAATTATTGTTTGTCTTGTTCGATAATATAAATCGATTTTACTTGTTTGCTGCAACGTCCTCCTCTCCTCTCGTCGCTCCCGTCCTGGCGTCCTCTTCTTCAGCGTCACTCCTTCCTGGTGCCCTCTTCGTCCTGGCGTCCTCTTCGTCTCGTCGTCCTCTTCTACAGCGTCACTCCTTCCTGGCGCCCTCTTCTACACAGGCGGCTCCAGCGGCGATATTTCAACGAGTCTCGTTGTTATGTTTGACTCCTAACATTAATTAGTTTCTTCATAAATTGTTCACTCACAATGATTATAAATTCCACTCGTACAGTTTATTATTAATTTATATCTTATATTTTCTTAACCTCAGGATTAATCTGGGTATTAACTAATGCGGTGCGTTTAATGTACACCTTCCACGATATCTTGAAGTGTCTTTAAGTTCCAAAAGCGCGTATCTTAACTTACACGAAACAGCACTGTATTATATTTTAAATTTTACCTAAATATTTTAGCCTCTCGGTTCTTAACGCAAAACTTCGTTAAGAATTACCACGGTTTATTTTATATACGATATTTCTACGTTCCTAAGAGAACAACTCTCTTCACCGGGCACAACTTCCCCTTGCAACTTCTACACACAGACTGTGTCCATCCTAACTCTACAACATATGAATCTCACTGAATTTAGTGTATTCTGATAGGCTAAGCCCAAGTCACATGATTGATGGAACAAACAGATATACAAATTTCATGAAAAACTTTGTATAATTTAGCAAAGTCCTGCATGGAAATTATCTACAAATTTTATTACCCTATCCTTGATAAGAGTTACAATTGAGTTTTTCTTTACTTAAAAAACCATATTTCTAAAATAGTTATGAACCTCAGAGTATACACAAATTGAAGCTATTTACCTAAATAATTCCTTGTCAAAGTTTCACGTCAATCGGTTTACTACCACTGAAGCTATAGCGATCACAAATTATCACACCCGCTCACGCGCACAAATTCACACAAAAAATACATGACAATATAGAACATCTTTTTATGAAGAGTTTGGTATACCCTACATGCTTATCCATTTCTAAATACAAAACTTACGACTAAAAGACAAAATATTACATAAAACAAATTTAAACAAGAAAATGCTCGTCATCCATGTGCTCTGATATAAACAACATAGCTTATCATCCTGTGTTCTGTTGCAATATATATATATATATATATATATATAAAATTAATAACAACGGGCACGTCATGGGCAACAAAATAGTAAAAATAAGTTCTTTGAGAAAGTCGTTTTCTGTCGTATCGATACAATAATTTACTTCAGTAACGATGAAAGAAAGTGTAGTGAAAATGTATGAAATACGTAAGTTATAATAAGTACAATTCGCGTGTACACGGAAAAACGTAACTTTTAATCCTGTCGGTGATACGGCTGTTATCGGCCGCACTTCGTGCCAACCGCCCTTCAAACGATATGTCGATACATCGTTTCCTACCTTCTTCTTTATTGGTGCAACAGACACGTGTATATGCCCCGGTCCTGAGCAAGGCTTGATACCGACTCGTAGGCCGTCCTCTACGTCGAACCTTTGTACATCCTTATGACTGCTCTGCTGTCTTCCATTCTCACGACACTTCAATCGTTTTATCTAATCGAAAGAGGTGCTACTGAGGCTCGTACAGTTCTCTATTTTCCCCTCCGCCACCATATCCCGTTTTCACACGTCGGGCCTATAATCCTTCCAAGAAATTTGTTTCATATCTGTCCAGTAGCCCCAGCGCCGACCTATTAATGGTCCAGTTTTAACCGTCATTGCCATAACTGGTCTAATTAAAGTCTTACACAATTTGAACTTCGTTGACTGGCTTACTAACCTACTCTTCAAGATTTTATTTGAGGCAAAGCGATCGTTTGGCACAATGCCACATTTATCCACTTCTACAGTTAACAGAAGTATACGTACAGCCTGGGGTACTGGTGGCATAGGACAGGAAATACGTGGCCAGGAATGTATGAGAAATTTGTTATGCACGTTAATACTGAGGAGCCCGGCTCGGCAATGTGCTGTAAAGTGTAGAACTATATCGGTGGCACTGTCAAGGGGAGAAGGCCTCCAAGCCTCAGAGTACGTGCCCAAGAATATATACAGAGTGTATGAGACATTTGGTATGCACGTTAATACTGAGAAGAAAAATATATTCGGATTGTGGTTAAAATTCACTTACCCTACACGGGCTTTTGTGACGGTTTCATAATTTTGCCACCTAACATTTTTGCCTCCTGCTCCCCCATTTTTGGGGAGACAAATCTCAAAATCAATAGGTTCTGTAGGGTATGACGCACGCCATAGGAGTTTTACGAAAATCGGTTGATGGGATAAAAAGGTTATCGCGAGACATACCCCAAACAGACAGCAGACAGACAAATACGAAACGGCCGAGTGAAGTTGTTAAGCAACCGTTAGGAGAGCTGAAGAGGCGATGGACGGTGGGTGTGGTGATATGCTGCTCTTATCAACCGAAGGCTGTTTTACAGCACTTTTGCTTGTTATCTGTGAGATTGTGTAGATTGTAAAATATATACATTAGGATTACGGGAGTTCCACAGCAAGTGAGACGTAATTGTTATGCAAGAACATCGGAACTAACGTTAAGCAAACAGACAATGCGCATGCGTTACGCGCTTCTTACTTGCAACAATTCTGTAACAGATTATTTATCTTTCGGCTCCGTACATATTCGGTCTACTTTAACGCACACTTTAAATAAGTAATTAATTTTAAAACGACTATCGTTACACACACACACACACACACACACACACACACACACACACACACACACACACACACACACACACACACACACACACACACACACACACACACACACACACCATCATCATCATCATCATCATCCTCTTTCTTGTTCTATGACTGGGAATAGAGTTCCGTCAATTTCAAGGCTTTGCATTAACGCGGGGACTGTCAAAACTGCCCGACGCGAGGAGACTGGGCATGGAATAATTGCTTAAGGGGCGTTTGTAAGCCCTATTTCGCCTATGTTAATTTACTAGATTTCATGACCCGTTTTCTCAAACACTAATGAACTGAGCTGTTTGAAAATTTTATCATTGATTGATTGGCCCTCAATAGAAACTTTAACACAGGGGTTTTTTTAATACAAAGTTTAACACTTCAAAAAATCGCATATTATAATTTTTTTCTCGTGACAGCCATATTGTATCAAAAAATCCCTGTTGTAAAAGTTGTACTCTTTTGCCCTACACATGTACAGAAAGTATGGGCTCTGTATCTCTAGTAGTTCCAGAGATAATGGGTCTTTTGTGTGAAAAATAATAATTTTCGGAAAACAGCAATTGAAGATTAATCATCAATATAATGAATTTGTGTGCATTGCCTAATAAAGTCCTGATGCATATGAAGGTTTATCTGGGTCTTCTGCAGCTTGAAATTCTTCCAGCTTCTTTTTTTTTGCCATCGCTCTCTTTTGCCGGACTTCTTTCTGTAGTTCTGCAGTTGCTTGTTCAGCTCTCCGCACTCGTTTCATATCAATACCCAACATATTTCAGCACAGTTCTTTCCTACTGCCTAGTCGTTTCAACACTAAGCACCTGGTTAAGTAACCTTTATTAAAGCATGAAACTGCATCATAAACCCCAAAATTCAATGTTTGTAGGGAAACAAAAACAGTTTTAGGAATGCGCAACCAAATTATGTTGTTTACCGACTCATTGGAGTTTTGACTGTTACCATGGAGACACTTTTTAAAGGTTCTGGGTTAGCCAGGTCTCTAAATATAGGTTTAAGCGCATCCATATGTGTAGTATAAATACAAAGAAAGACAAGAACGAAAAGTAATAGTTCTGTGTACTATAATGTGCATAAGCTCGAATGGGTGACACATTGGACTGAGTTTATTCCTAACGTTATTACCTGAAAAAAATCGTTAAAAATTTTCTAGTTGTCAGATTAATTTAAAATTAATATCAAATGAAAGCAGATATTCCATAGGCCTACAATATTTTTAACAAAAAAATAAAATTCGAATTTTTTGACCAAAATACGTTACAGACACCCCTTAAAAGCGGGTCGGCTCTCCACTCGTGCCTTGTCGGTAATTTTTATAAAAATCGGGCGATAGGTCGTTTTGCGATGCCGACATGATAAGTCGTTTCCTACTTTCCGTTTACAATACCGTTTATGAGGAGACCTTTGCGTCTCTCCGCGTCAATGTTCGTGGGCTATAGTTAGATTACTACACCGTGTTTACTGCCTCCCTTGCACACTCTCCATCAGTTTCCATATACGCTTGACCTGTACTTACAGACTTACAAGTTTTACGAAAAACGGTTGATGCATCCAAAAGTTACCGTCCGGCAAATGCCAAACGGTCGAGTTAAAACTGAGAACTCCCTTCACTCGCTCAACTGATATAAAATACATTAACGAAACTGGACATACGTGTATCAGGGTCGTATTTATGGGGAGAGAGGACGAACGGGACCGGAACCCCCCCCTCCCAAGAAGGTTGAAAAAGTGAACGAATTTTGTTAATCTCTTAATTTTAAGGCTGTTTAATTATTTCAACTGTGTACAAAAATACAGTAATAACTCTTTACTTCCATGTTCCTTAAGGAAATGGCGAAGCATGTTCCTTATGGTGTGGCAAAAAAAAATCGTGTTCGAGATTATTGCAGATTCTGATTGTACTACACTCAAAACATGAAAAAAGTCATTTTTAGAAGTGTCTGTATGTCTATAGATTTTTACTTCCATATTCCTTAAGGAATGGAAGTATGGTGATGGCAAAAAAAATCGTGTTCGAGATTATTGCAGATTCTGATTCTACTACACTCAAAACATGAAAAAAAGTCGTTTTCCGAAAAGTGTCTGTGTGTCTGTCTGTCTGTCTGTCTGTCTATCTGTAGATTTTTTTCTATGGTAAACGATAACTGCCGCAAATTCAAACAGAATCAAATAATTTTTTGCATACAGTCCTGATTTGCAGAGTACTCGCGACCTATTGTTTTTGGTGAAGATCGGTTGAGGGAAAGGGGTAGTTTACCTGCAACAGTTTTTTTTAGCAAGGGTAATTTTGTTTGTTTGGCAAACGATAACAGCCGCAAATTCAAACAGAATCAAATAATGTTTTGCATACAGCCCTGATTTGTAGAGTTCTCAAGATCTGTTGATTTTGGTGAAGATCGATTAAGGGAAAGGGGTAGTTTACCTGTAACGTTTTATGTTTTAACAAGGGTATTTCCTATGGCAAACGATAACAGCCGCAAATTCAAACAGAATCAAACGATTATTTGCATACAGCCCTACATTGTAGAGTACTCAAGACCTATTGTTTTTGGTGAAGATCGGTTGTGGGAAAGGGGTAGTTTACCTGCAACGTTTTTTTAACAAGGGTATTTTCTATGGCAAACGATAACAGCCGCAAATTCAAACAGAATCAAATAATGTTTTGCATACAGCCCTGATTTCTAGAGTACTCAAGATCTATTGTTTTTGGTGAAGATCGGTTAAGGGGAAGGGGTAGTTTACCTGCAACGTTTTTTTATCAAGCGTATTGTCTATGGCAAACGATAACAGCCGCAAATTCAAACAGAATCAAATAATTTGTTGCATACGTCCCTGAATTGTAGAGGTCTCAATGACTTTCGATTTTGGTGAAGATCGGTTAAGGGGAAGGGGTAGTTTACCTGCAACCTTTTACGTTTTAACAAGAATAAAGTACTTGAAAATTTATTTAAACTTTTTGAAACAATGGTAATTGTTAAAAATAAAATAATTTTGTTGCCAGGCAGTAAAATTATATTTTTTTCATTTTAATGTAATATAATATTTTTCATTTAATACAGCAATAAAAAGGCAGGTAAGACACAGCCTGGCTGTTTGGCTGAAAATGATTTTAAATATAAATCTTAGAATATGGAAGTCATGTATGGTTCTCCATACCGATATTTTTCTATGGCAAACGATAACAGCCGCAAATTCAAACAGAATCAAATAATGTTTTGCATGCAGCCCTGATTTGTAGAGTACTCAAGACCTATTGTTTTTGGTGAAGATCGGTTAAGGGGAAGGGGTAGTTTACCAGCAACGTTTTTTTATCAAGCGTATTTTCTATGGCAAACGATAACAGCCGCAAATTCAAACAGAATCAAATAATTTTTTGCATACGTCCCTGAATTGTAGAGGTCTCAATGACTTTCGATTTTAGTGAAGATCGGTTAAGGGGAAGGGGTAGTTTACCAGCAACCTTTTACGTTTTAACAAGAGTAAAGTACTTGAAAATTTATTTAACCTTTTCGAAACAATGGTAATTGTTAAAAATAAAATAATTTTGTTGCCAGGCAATAAAATTATAATTTTTTCATTTTAATGTAATATAATATTTTTCATTTAATACAGCAATAAAAAGGCAGGTAAGACACAGCCTGGCTGTCTGGCTGAAAATGATTTTAAATATAAATCTTAGAATATGGAAGTCATGTATGGTTCTCCATACCGATATTACTTTTACTTCCATATTCCTTAAGGAATGGAAGTATGATGATGGCAAAAAAAATCGTGTTCGAGATTATTGCAGATTCTGATTCTACTACACTCAAAACATGAAAAAAAGTCGTTTTCCGAAAAGTGTCTGTGTGTGTGTCTGTCTGTCTATCTGTGTGTCTATAGATTTTTTTTCTATGGCAAACGATAACTGCCGCAAATTCAAACAGAATCAAATAATTTTTTGCATGCTGCCCTGATTTGCAGAGTACTCGCGACCTATTGTTTTTGGTGAAGATCGGTTGAGGGAAAGGGGTAGTTTACCTGCAACGGTTTTTTTTTAGCAAGGGTAATTTTGTTTGTTTGGCAAACGATAACAGCCGCAAATTCAAACAGAATCAAATAATGTTTTGCATACAGCCCTGAATCGTAGATTTCTCAAGACCTGTTGATTTTGGTGAAGATCGGTTAAGGGAAAGGGGTAGTTTACCTGTAACGTTTTATGTTTTAACAAGGGTATTTCCTATGGCAAACGATAACAGCCGCAAATTCAAACAGAATCAAAAGATTATTTGCATACAGCCCTAAATTGTAGAGTTCTCAAGACCTATTGTTTTTGGTGAAGATCGGTTGATGGAAAGGGGTAGTTTACCTGCAACGTTTTTTTAACAAGGGTATTTTCTATGGCAAACGATAACAGCCGCAAATTCAAACAGAATCAAATAATTTTCTGCATACAGCCCTGATTTGTAGAGTACTCAAGACCTATTGTTTTGGTAAAGATCGGTTGAGGGGAAGGGGTAGTTTACCTGCAACGTTTTTTTGTCAAGCGTATTTTCTATGGCAAACGATAACAGCCGCAAATTCAAACAGAATCAAATAATGTTTTGCACACGTCCCTGAATTGTAGAGGTCTCAAGGACTTTCGATTTTGGTGAAGATCGGTTAAGGGGAAGGGGTAGTTTACCTGCAACCTTTTACGTTTTAACAAGAGTAAAGTACTTGAAAATTTATTTAAACTTTTTGAAACAATGGTAATGTTAAAAATAAAATAATTTTGTTGCCAGGCAATAAAATTATAATTTTTTCATTTTAATGTAAATTATGTTTGAGTTAATATCTTTATATATACAGTGGAACTTGGTTATTACGGCCTCGGCTGTTACGTCAACTCTGGTGTAGCGTTATTGTGTCATAAGTACGGTCAAACGTATATCTTTAACATTATAAAAATTCCCGGTTTTAACGTCACTAAATATTGTACTACTCTGTTATAGCATCAAATATTTCTCAGATATTTTACTCTAAATTTCATATAAACGTATATATGTGCGCGCGCGCGCTAGCCCATGGCTACAGACATACATTGTATGCAAGCGATAAGCACTGTAACAGGACTGCCGGCGCCAGCCATTTTGCGTGCTCCAACGGATGGCTAGATCGATTTAAGGCCCGACACTCGATTTCCTTTGCAAAAATTTGTGGTGAGGCAAAATGCGTAGATCTGAACGTTACAGGCGATTGGGTGCATAACACTTGGCCAGAAATTAGACGATCATATAAAGAAGAAACATCTTTAATGGACATGAAGCCGGAATTTTTTATAAATTAACTCCAGATAAGACTTTCAAATTTACAAATGAAAAGTGCGTTGGTGGGAAGCTCTCTAAACAAAGAGTTACAGTTTTTGTTTGTGCGAACATGACGGGAACCGAAAAAAGGAAACTTTTAGTTATCGGGAAAAGTTTGCATCCTAGATGTTTTAAAAACATCAAAAAACTTCCTGTAAGTTACACTGCCAACATAAAAGCGTGGACGACTTCTAGTATTTTTGAAGATGACTTCTGTACGTGTGTATGTCACTGAACTCCACCATGTATAAAATAATATATCGTTCGTGGCAGGTAAGCATATCTCAGTTATGTAATATTTACGTTTCCATTTTATTATTATGCCTACAGCAATAAAAAGGCAGGTAAGACACACACACACACACAATTCACGTTATTTCTGGCCTCACTCATGTTTATTTTCTTACATTTGCACGCTTTTTAAATGGAAAGTGCCGAAACCCATACCAACATAACGCGTGCAAGCCGAAAAAATGGACATCAATTTGCTTCCTGTGGATCGCTGGGCAATGTAACTGCACGTGTTTACAGAGGAACGATTCATAGACAGACTTTTCGTCTTTAGGGAATGAACCCTCTGCAAGATGCTGAGGGTCCATGAGTGACTTCGGAGCGCTCCTTCTTTTTCGCGTGTTTGTTCTGTGAAACATACACTGTAGATTCGCAGCTTTACTCTAAGCAACGCTCAATAGGAAATGTTGAAAATTTTTGTCCACAGTGTACCCTCATTCACACTAAACCTGCTCTGATGTTTTAATTACGGACATCATAATATTAAAACTTTGGAAACTTGAGCACTACTTAATGGAGATCAATCGTTAACTTATACAAGCCATTAATTTTATGCATATATTTTATATATATGTGTACAACGTTATCGGCAACAAAGAAGTAGTTTTTGTTAAAATTCCTTCCCGGGATATTTGGCCGTAGTCCAATGTTTTCTACAAAACCAGACGTTTCAGCAATGCCATTGACTTCCATCATCAGTGAAAATCGAGTGCGATAACGTGAGGTGGTATATGTTAGTGACCACAGTACTGTGGTTAAGGCTGAAGCAGTAAGTAGAAAGAAGTAGTTTCTATGGTAATATTACATTTCGAAAATGATTTTAAATATAAATCTTAGAATATGGAAGTCATGTATGGTTCTCCATACCGATATTTTTCTATGGCAAACGATAACAGCCCCAAATTCAAACAGAATCAAATAATGTTTTTTATACAGCCCTGAATTGAAGAGTTCTAAAGACCTATTGTTTTTGGTGAAGATCGGTTAAGGGAAAGGGGTAGTTTACCTGCAACGTTTTTTGTTTTAACAAGGGTATTTTTTATGGCAAACGATAACAGCCGCAAATTCAAACAGAATCAAATAATTTTTTTGCATACAGCACTGAATTGTAGAGATCTCAATGTTTGTTGATTTTGGTGAAGATCGGTTAAGGGAAAGGGGTAGGTTACCTGCAACATTTTATATTTTAACAACGGTAATTTTTTCTATGACGAACGATAACTGCCGCACATTCAAACAGAATCAAATGTTTGTTTGCATACGTTCCTCAATTGTAAAAGACTGAAGGCCTGTTGATTTTGGTGAAGATCGGTTAAGGGAAAGGGGTAGTTTACCTGCCACATTTTATGGTTTAACAAGAGTAATTTTTTCTATGACGAACGATAACTGCCGCACATTTAAACAGAATCAAATAATTTTGTGCATACTTTCATCAATTATAAAAGACTGAAGGCCTGTTGATTTTGGTGAAGATCGGTTAAGGGAAAGGGGTAGTTTACCAGCTACATTTTATGTTTTAACAAGGGTAATTTTTTTCTATGGCAAACGATAACAGCCGCAACTTCAAACACAATCAAATAATGTTTTGCATGCATCCCTGAATTGTAGAGGACTGAAGGTCTGTTGATTTTGGTGAAGATCGGTTAAGGGAAAGGGGTAGTTTACCAGCAACGTTTTTTAACGAGGGTAATTTTTACTTCTTGCCGTAAATTCAAAGAGAATAAAATAATGTATTGCATACTTTCCTGAATTGTAAAGAACTAAAGGCCTGTTGATTTGGGTGAAGATCGGTTAAGGGAAAGGGGTAGTTTACCAGCCACCTGTAATGTTTTAACAAGAGTAATTGTTTCTATGACAACGATAACAGCCGTAAATTCAAACAGAATCAAATAATGTTTTGCATACAGCCCTCAATTATGTAGTTCTCAAGACCTATTGTTTTTGGTGAAGATCGGTTAAGGGAAAGGGGTAGTTTACCTGCAACATTTTTTTGTTTTAACAAGGGTATTTTCTATGGCAAACGATAACAGCCGCAAATTCAAACAGAATCAAATAATTTTTTGTATACAGCCCTGAATTGTAGAGTTCTCAAGACCTATTGTATTTAGTGAAGATCGGTTATGGGAAAGGGGTAGTTTACCTGCAACGTTTTATGTTTTAACATGGGTAATTTTTTCTGTGACGAATGATAACTGCCGTAAATTCAATCAGAATCAAACAATGTTTTGCATAGCTTCATAAGCTATAGAGAACTCAATTTTTGTTGATTTTAGTGAAGATCGGTTAAGGGAAAGGGGTAGTTTACCTGCAACATTTTATGTTTTAACAACGGTAATTTTTTTATGACGAACGATAACTGCCGCACATTCGAACAGAATCAAATATTTTTTTGCATACTTTCCTCAATTGTAAAAGACTGAAGGCCTGTTGATTTTGGTGAAGATCAGTTACGGGAAAGGGGTAGTTTACCTGCCACATTTTATGTTTTAACAAGAGTAATTGTTTATATGACGAACGATAACTGCCGCACATTTAAACAGAATCAAATACTTTTTTGCACACCTTCCTGAATAGTAGAGTACTCAAGGTTTGTTCATTTTGGTGAAGACCGGTTAAGAGAAAAGGGTAGTTTACCTGCAACGTTTTATGTTTTAAAAGGGTAATTTTATTTTTATGACGAATGATAACTGCCGCATATTCAAAGAGAATCAAATAATGTTTTGCATACATTCTTAAAGTTGGAAGTACTCAAGGTCTGTTAATTTTGGTGAAGATCGGTTATGGGGAAGGGGTAGTTTACCTGCAACATTTTATGTTTTAACAAGGGTAATTTTTTCTATGACGAACGATAACTGCCGTAAGTTCAAAGAGAATCAAATAATTGTTTGCATACTTTCCTGAGTTGTAAAGAACTGAAGCCCTATTGATTTTGGTGAATATCAGTTAAGAGAAAGGGGTAGTTTACCTGCAACGTTTTATGTGATGACAAGTTTAATTTTTTCTATGACGAACGATAACTCTCGTAAATTCAAACATTATCAAATAATTTTTTGCATACGCCTCTAAATTATAGAGAACTCAAGGCCAGTTGATTTTGGTGAAGATCGGTTGCGGGGAAAGGGTAGTTTACCTGAAACATTTTCTGTTGTAACAAGAGTAAAGTACTGAATTTTGATAAATAAAGTATCCTGATAAGAAGAGCTTAATAATCCACTGTAGAAACGTAGATGAAATATCTATAAATGAAGAGGTTAGTTGAACGGGGTGGGAGTAATTTTCTATAAATGAAAATTATAGTTGAAGAGGGAGGGGGCATAATTTTTATATGTGTACTACGTTATCGGCAACAAAGTAGTAGTTTGTTGTTAAAATTCCTTCCCGGGCTGTTTGGCCGTAGTCCAATGTTTTCTGCAAAACCAGACGTTTCTGCCGTGCCATCGACTGCCATCATCAGTGAAAATCGAGTGCGATAATGTGTGGTGGTATACGTTAGTGACCACAGTACTGTGCTTAAGGCTGAAGCAATAAGTGGAAAGAAGTAGTATCTATGGAAACATTTCATTTCGTAAATGATTTTAAATATAAATCTTAGAACATGGAAGTCATGTATGGTTCTCCATACCGATACAAACAGGTTTATTACACAGTATTAGCACATACGTTTGGAATAGGAATTATAGGAAAATCAGTTCAGTCAATAAGTATCTTGTAAACAACGTTTCAATAACGCGTATTTTTATTTTGTTAATACCTTTTACTTTAATTAGACCGATTTTAGCCACTTTAAATATAGTATTGTTGATTAGTCTTAATTTGTTCTTTCTTTGTGTGAATCCGACCAATAACTCCCCCCAGGCTAAATTCTAGATACGCCACTGATGTGTACACGTACAGAACTATGCAATGTGTAAAGCTGTAAATATGCGTGGCAGCCTGTCTGCAGGGAATCAATTCCGCTGTCATGGCCGAGTAAATATTGTGTATGTTCGCACCCAGCGAATTTTGGTTACTGCGTAGGCTTACCTTATGTAATTTGTAGTCCTTATAGGTCCGGTAGTAATCTGAACGCAGCACAAACGAGTTCGGACGGTATTTAAGGAAACAACTGCTGATTGATTGCCCCAAGGCTGAGACGTCACATTTACTCTTATTAAACGAAACGCTTCGACGTACTACCTTTCAGGCCCCCGGAGGTGGCTGAAAAGGACCTAACGATGAAAATACAGCAACAGTAGTAAACAAACCTTAGAAAAGGAAGGAAAGCGACATGATGAGACCTGCTGGAGAATGTTGATTCATTTTACATTTTCTTCTTACGATTATTACATTTCGTTTAATAATTCTAATTACATTTTATATTATTGTATTGCATTAAAACACAATTGATTGTATTAAATCTTTTTAAATTTTCACTCGTTCTTTGCAAAAAAAAATGAATCAGTGCAGAAGAGTTTACAAATGATGAATACATGAATTTCGGAGTTTGATGTAAATATTCAATAAATCAGAGACAAGTTTAACATAAGATTCAAAGAATAAGAAACGCTGAAATACAGTGTGTTGGTATTTAATAATACTCTTGGTACTGTCACTAAAGAGCAACCAGTGACATATGATCTAAAGCAGTTATTTCCAACTGGAGGCCCGCGACCTTATCTTGGCAAACCATTTTTATAATTACTCTGTTTACTTATTATAAATTCTTCTTCTTCTTCTTCTTCTTCTTCTTCTTCTTCTTCTTCTTCTTCTTCTTCTTCTACTATGGCGTCACAGTTCGGAATTGAACCTTAGCCTCATAATCATCCGCCTCCATTTTTCCCTGTCCTTGGCGATCGATGTCCATCGTTTTATTTTAAGTAACGTATCATCATTCTTCGCCACTGCGTCAATCCAGCGATGCTTGGGTCTCCCGACAAGCCTTTTACCCTCGATTGGACAGAAAATTACGTCGATGTTTAGAAGTGTATCCGTGTTCTCCACAATGAATGTGATGGCCGTAGCAAATCCATGTACCTACAATAAGACAGACGTTTCTGAACTGTGCACATGAGCCACTCCCCCCCCCCCAATACACCACTTTTCGCGCAGCTATGAGCCGGCCACGGCAGAGTAATAGGCCTACAACCGTAGTACGGTAAAGTGTTGCACAGATGATAATTCATTTGATGCAGTTTATAAATCCAGATACCCGGGTAACTTGACAGATAATGAAGGGTCCATAAACACGACAATACATGACAGGATACAAATAGGAAATAGGGCATATTATGCTAAAATTAGACTATTGAGAAGCAGAAGTAAACTCATTAGTCGCAACACAAAAATAAAAATATTTAAGACACGTATCAGACCAGTATGGAAGTGAGACATGGACATTGACAAAAAGGAACAAGTAACACTAAGAAGGTTTGAAAGAAAGATCGTAAGGAGTGTTTATGGCCCGGTTAAAAAGACGACGAATGGAGAATAAGACATAATCAGGAAATAGATGAGCTATTGAATCATGAGAACACTGTAAGATTCAGAAAGGCTCAACGAGTACAATGGCTAGGTCACCTAGAGCAGACGGGTGGTCAGCGTATGCCAAAGAAAATCTTGAGGGCGTAAGTCTACAAAAGCAGAAAGAGGGGACGACCTAGGATAAGATGGTTGGATGATGTGCTACAAGATCTCAGAGGAATGGATGTGAGCGAGATGGCAATGGATAGAAGACTGGAGAAGATTGCTGTTGGAAGCCAGGGGTCACGTTGGGATGTTATGCTGAAGGAGTATGGTAAAGTGTAAAGGTTAGCATACCCCCTATGAACCCACCAGCAACCCCTCCCCAGAAGGCAATTGTGACTACCCCCCCCCCCCGTATAAGTGCAAACACCTTGTTTTTATGGTTGGCTTTATTTGCACTGTTGTTAACAATTCACTTACAGCGACCATAAACTTTCCAACGGACATACACAAGCTGGTATTATCAGCAGTTAGTGTTGCAATACGACAGATCACAACAAGATTACGGAAAGCGCAGATACCTACGTCACCAGCGTAACGTCGGTTATCGATTGTCTGCTGTAGACGCCAACTAGCTGTTATGTAATGTTTACGTTTTCCTATTTTCTGTATCGTAATCGGCAAAGCGTTGTAAGAACGTCTGACTTGCTGGATGTCCAACAGCCTGGGGTCAATCACGTCAGGAGCTAGACTGACAAATGTCCAGTGGCTTTCACAAGGTAAGGGAAGCCCAACATCTTTCTATTTTACTTTATATTTATATAGTCGCTTATTTTGCAAGAGAGCTGTTTCGACAGTACACTAATTAACTACACGATATTGCTTCGTTGATGTAACACTTAACGCGGCACCTAGAGCAGTGAACTGACTAGTGAATTCCGAGGCCTTACGCAACGCTTCTTGTATCGTCGGAAAGTGGTATATCTCTCTGGAAACTCTACGGGGTATATTTAAGCGTCAGCGGCCGGCTCAGCAGTTCACTTTAGACCTGGCGATATTAGAGTGCGCAGCGAAGTGATTGTTGCGGTGATTTCTTGTGTTAGTGTGGAACTGTAACGAGGTGGCATTTATGATTGTGGTTGGACACATTTAAATTTCATTTATAAGTGTACCTTTGCTGATTTCTAAATGTTGTTTGTTTCTAATAAAGATTGTAATTAGTGACCTCATTGGTGTCATTTATTCTGTTTCCACTGAACAACACGACGATTGGTATGACCGTCGTAACATTTATTTTTGTGTAATTTGCAATCTTCAGTTGAATAAGCGAGTTGGACTGTAGATAAGGCCGATTTTCTAGACGTAGCAGGCACGGCTCAAAGAACATTATGTTGTGTTTTTCCATTGTACAAGGAGATCTATAGACATTTGCGGAATAAACTCTCCAGGTTCCGAAATAGCTGTGGCGTGGCGTGGGTACATAACAGAAGAAGTCTTTAATGAGTACGTGGACAGTCTTTAATGAAGAAGAGATTCGCTACTCTAAAAAGAAACGGAATCGAAAAGACTTCTTTCTGTACACTGAAATGCCAAAGTAGGAGCTACTGTGCATCATACCCGGGGCCCCTAAGTTCCATTTACCGAGAGCTGAAAGTAGGTGTATACAAAGAAAAGGGATTCTGAAAGGTGAAAGTTAACTGTGAGTAAGATTTTACGGGAGAGCAAAGATCACGTAAACACATAAATCGTAAATGCTGTTATTCAGAAATGCGAAATTTATAAATGATAAATGTACGAATTTATGGAAAGAATATTTATATTTGACAGTTATGCCACTGAAAAGTGCTTAAAATACCATAAGTTACAGCTGGTAAAACTGTTATTCTTATTTTTGTTACCGTAATGATGAAACGTTTGTAGAAGACACGAGTTACGCGATAACAATACTACGCTACCCGAAATGTTGTCACGTGACTACTCTAAACTCTTGGTGAATGCGGCGTAAGGCCAATGTGCTGAAAGTAAACAAAATCGCATTCACACGCGCCCCCCCCCCCCCACAGGCCACGTGACTCAGCGGGTAGACAAAGTCTGTCGTTTGTACCATTTGCGTAGGTGTGCGTCAGATTTGGTTTAACGTTCTGTATCTACATCAGGCTCACTAGGAACAGCGGAAAACTGGGGAGGAGAAGACCGAAGCTCTTGGATGACACACAACGTGGAGCACAAACTTGCCTTTATAAGAAATAAAATTAGCAGACGCCAGAAAGTTATCCTGAAGGGGGATTTAAGAATTTAGTTGGCCGGCCGCGGCGCAGACTCTTCAGGCCTAGGTAGCTGCCTCAAAGTTACCTGAAACAGGCTTTATGTTACGACAATTAACGGAACAGTGGAGAGTGTCGTTATACACGGCAGGTGCAGCGGCTGTGTCAAGGCCGTGCGGACAAGTACTACTCCAGAGTGTTCTAGTACTTGTAACTACGCAAATTATGCTGGCACGCCGCCAAAATAATGGATAATTATTCTGGAACATCGGCCGGCATAAAGTTAGTCACATTTTAGAGCGTGGATCAAGTGTTATAATCAGTGCGAAACTCTTTAACAGTTGACATTATTTTTGCGTGTGGGCAAATTTCACTTAATTACTGTATGACAGTATCTTGTTGATTTCAAATAGTTATTTGTGACTAACTAAAGCTGGTTATTAGTGGTTTCATGGAGTCTGTATTTGGTCTATACTGTGTCATACGACGATCCGTGAGATGTTGCTTATTGCAGGTTTGGACACTAAACTAAACATCAAGCAATACTAAACAAAGGGATGTACGTAAACATACACGCGTGGGAGTTATTTGGTTAATCTCGAGTAGCAGTTAATTCAAAAACAATTTACAGTATATAAAACGTTTATGACCGACAACAAAAACAGCACACAGTTACATAATCCGTCACTCAGTCGTCTACTATTAAAATTGTTATTTTCAGACCGTTATTTTCTCCGTCAGCTTATCTGAATTTGGTATATTAATTCTCTCGTGGGCGGAGGGGGCGGGAGGGTGAAATTTACAAATTATCCATATCTTTGAATTTAGTTTTCCTACGATAGTGAAATACAAAGAACAAGATAAAATAATATGATACTACTGAAAATAAATCAGTTAAGAAAATAGTTAAATATCTATATTCTTATACAGTGGAACTCGCGTATAACAAGCTCGTTTATAACGAGAACTCGGATGTAACGAGCAAAAGTACGAGATTTATTTGGTTTTGTATCTTAGTAGTGATAATTAAACTCGATTTTAACGAGTAGGAACGCATTAGAGACTTGGTTATAACGAGCATTTTATCGCAGGCTTGCTCAAGGGTTAAGGACTAAAAACGTTTGCTAGTTTTTTTAAACATTTAAGAATTTTAAACATTCGTTTAAATCATTAACTCAATTAAGTGAAACTAATAATGTAAATGATGGATTCGTGGAATATTTAAATAAATTATAAAACTGTTTTGATATCTAAAGATACACAATTACTAAACAAACAAAAACAGATGACTTTTTTAAGATTAGTTAAGTTCTGTGTGTGAAATATAATTTTGACGATTCCATTTAGAACGAAGAACAAAAAGACAAACAAATTAGAATGAATTTTCTTGTAATTAAAAAATAAATATTGTACATGTGGCATGGAAAGTTTTGCGTTTTTTGCCAGATAGCCGGCTGATTTTTGGTAAGTTTTTACTACACAGTTACTTTTACTATATTTCGCGAATACACTATACGCCAATATTCAGCAAAGAATGTTAGCGTCAAAAAATGTTTAAAGTCTAAATTTCACTTTTAAGCATAGAATAGGTCTATAAAACATATCAAAATTGTATTGTGCAAAGCCTCTACTATAGTAGATTTTTTTGTTGTGTGTTCGATAACCACGGTATAAAAATTTATACTCGCGAGTCGACAAATCGGATGTAGCGAGCACCCGGTTTTAACGAGCAAATTTGTCCGGTCCCTTGATCTCGTTATAACCAAGTTCCACTGTATATTTTTTTAAATTTTATAAGTGGCCCAAGGTACAACGCCTTTCCTTAGATAATTTCAGTGCTCACCTGTGTAGTTAGAAATCCAGTTAGGTTTACACCGTATTTAAACAGTCGTTGCGTTGCAAAGTATTCATCCTACAAAAATGAAAAAACTTATTTGTTAATACGCCTTATTTATCACTGCTATGTCTACTTTTCTTCGTTAAATTCAATATTTTCCGCGTTACTTAGAGAAAATAGAAAATATTTCAATGACGTCCCTAAATTAACTCAGAATTCAAAGTGTAATATTTAAAAAAGTAATAATTAAATAAATTTTAAAAAACATAAGGGTTTAAAAATAATATAAGTTAACGATACCTGTTAGGAATTTTTAAATTTTTCATTTAATAGCAAATTACAGCAGTAAAATTGCAAATTTTCCTAAAAAAAGAATGATAAATGCACGCGGTTTCCTTGACATTAACTTCGTTATTTTTACTAACATTTTAACAAAAAGGACTTCGTTAAAAAGACAAAATAAATATCTTTAATCTAATTTATGAGAACTGTTTTCATTAAATTTATGGTTTTCGAGTTATTCAAAGTCAAAAATTGTTTTCTGAGGTTAAAATAAAATTCAAAATTTCATCTTTAAATAGTTATCTCTCATGAAGTATTAGTCCCACTGTAATAAAAAGATAAACAGATTTTTTATTAAAAAAGAAGCCTTACTTTGTATGTATAACTTTGTTTTCCATAATTTAATATTTTTTGGGTTATTTAGTAACATAGATTTTCATTTGATGAAGTCATTAAATTGATATATAATTCAAATTATAATATTCTTCGTATTGTTTAAATTAGCAGCCATCCTTACTTTTCTTTTATAAAATTGCTAAACTGCTATAATTGTTTTTATTATTTAGACAAAGCTTTTCGTCATTACTGACATCTTCAGGTCTTAAACAACGACGGTTGTTTAAGACCTGAAGATGTCAGTAATGACGAAAAGCTTTGTCTAAATAATAAAAACAATTATAGCAGTTTAGCAATTTTATAAAAGAAAAGCAAATTATAATAGTATCAATACAAACAGATTGAAAAATTATTATAAATTTCAGCATACTGGGAGTAATGTAGATTAGTAATATACAACACGGGATTTTTTACATAGTAGCAAAGAATTACAGAACAAAAAATTTCCAAACGTTTCCGAAAAAATTGAAACTACAAACAATGTTTTGATCATAACGTTGTTATTTGTACTGATATTATGATAAAGCAAAACTAATTTTAAAGGTAATTTCATGACCATCAATTTAGGTTTCATGTACTTTTTTAACCCATAGTTCCTGAGTTATAGAGTCAAAAATTGTTTTTAGCAGGAAAAAAAATCGAAGCGCCGTATTTAAACACTCACCTCCCAGAGTACTGAATCTACAGGAATTAAAAAAATCTGAACTTGTTTGAGTACAATGAACTATATTTTGAGTCCCTGTCATTATTTTAATAGTAATTTTTAGTATTTTAATTGTGATATTTTGCGAGTTATGTAACATAGACTGTCACGAGGTAACGATTTGGGGGGGGGGTGAAAATCACAATTTTTAACTCCTAATAACTTGAAAACAGTTGGCTTCCATAAAAAATGTTACTAACTTTATTTCATAAAATTTAATAGTGTATCGAATTAGAAGTAGTAGGGGTTACTTATACTCTTTACTTTCAACCCACTTACTTTCTATTCAGCATTCAGGTGCTATTCCAACGATGTAGAGATGTAAACTGTGATGTTTTTGCATGTTTCATCGATTACCAGAAGTCCTTTAACCGAGTCCAACATCAAAAAATGATGGATATCCTGAAAAATATTGGATTTGATGGAAAATACCTAAGGATAATAGCTATACTGTATTGGAACCAATCTGCGGTGGTTAGAGTAGATAAAGAGAAAACTGAAGATACAGATTCTGCGTGGAGTAAGACAAGGATGCATACTATCTCCGGTTTTATTCAACATCTACTCGGAAGGCATTTTTAGAGAAGCTTTAGATGAATGCGATGTGGGATTCTCTCTGAACGGTGAAAGAATAAATAACATACGTTATGCGGATGATACCGTCATATTCGCAGATAGCTTAGTGGGGCTGCAACAACTAATGAATAGAGTGACAGAAAGCAGCCGTAGATATGATCTAGACATCAATGTTAATAAAACAAAGCTAATAATTGTATCTAAGAACAAGTTCACAAACTGCACCCTTAATATAAACCAAAGGCCAGTTGAACGTGTAAGCCAATGGGACCAATCTCAAAAATAAATAGCGGAATTGAAAAGGCAAGAGCAGTGTGCACTAGAATGAGCAGTTTATTCAAAAGTCACGATTTAACAATAAACACAAAGATGAGACTTTTATGCTGCTACGTATTCTCGGTCCTCTTCTACGGTGTAGAATCTTGGACGTTGACTGAAGCCACAACTAAAAAATTGGAATCTTTCGAAATGTGGCTTTACTGGAGAATACTGAGCATTTCGTGGACAGCACATATAACTAATGTTGAAGTTCTTAGAAAGATGAAGAAATAAAGGGAGGTTATTAACACAGTGAAGATAAGAAAGTTTCAGTATCTGGGACATATCATGAGAAATGAACAGAGATTTACTTATTCCAGTCCATACTACAGGGAAAAGTACTTGGAAAGAGAGGAGTTGGTCGAACGAGAATCTCATGGCTGAGAAATTTAAGGACCTGGTTTGGCATAAATACAACTGACTTATTCCGTGCAGCAGTACAGAAAATTAAAATAGTCTGTATGACATCCAACATCCGAAACGGATAGGAACTATCAGAAGAAGACCCACTGAGAAGGGGTGGGAACAACCCCTTGAGGAAGACCACCCAAAACTTTTTTAACTTTCATCTGGACACTGTGTAGAAGATATTACAAATGGTTGCATGTCAATTTGTTCTATTGCAAGAATTCCAAGGCAAAATGCTCACTGACACGACTAAAAGCATGTTCTTATGCATTTCAACAACTAACTGTTCAGTTGAGGGGTCGTTTTCAGCAATCCGGCGAGTTAAAAGCTACTTTTGTCCCATTTACTGTTCTCGGATGATCAACTGTAGGCAGTAAATTTTACGACACAAGGTATCAAAAAGGAAGCAACATTTTGAAAAATTGTAAAAATCCAGCCGGGTGTCAGAGTAAAATGAATTTTAACCGTACTCCTGTTGTAGCGGTTACTATGAAACTTTTTTAAATTTTGGGGTATCAGAGGCAAAATATGGAAGTCAAAATTTACGAAAATTGTAAAAGTCAATGTGGGGGGACCTTGTTGTGGGGAATATTATTCTAAATGCAAATTCGCTATCTTTGAACATTTGACAAAATATCTCTCGACACTCCTTGCAAATTGGGGATAGCTTTCAAAATATTTGCTGTTTACAAAAAAAAAAACTTATATATTGTTATCAGTTATGTGTGTTTGTGAAAAGCATTAAATATAGGCCGACAGATATCTATGGAAGCATACACAAATTTAAAAGCTACGACTAAGTTGTTTTTTATTTAGGCATTATGGGTTTAAATTTAAATAAAAAATCCAATGCAATAGCTTGGAATTTACAGTGTTCATTCTGTTATGATTGACTGCTTTTCAATTGTTATTTTACTAAAAAAATAAAACACAGTTGAGTGATTTTAGGGGTTTCGTTTCAGGTAATTAAAAAATTATATTTCGTCCAAAAATAGTGAGTGAGTTCTGCAGTTCGGGAACTTCAGTTTATTTGTTCATGAACAGTCACGAAGAAAGTCAATATAGGACAGAAGGCGGAAATATTACAAGTGTCGGTGTTGTAAATACTTTTATAAGTGAGTTTATACTTTTTTATTAAAATAGATTGTTAAACTATATCGCATAAAATTATAAAGGTGTTTTCAAATACTTGTACGATTGCATTCCACTTGCTCAAATAAACAGTTGAATTCATGTGGGGACCAAAATTTTAATTCCGCACTTTGCAGAATTATTGTACCCCAAGGACCGCAGAAACGCAAATCTACCACTGCCATAAGATATGGATGGGAAAAGAGGAAGCAGAAGAAGAAATTAGGAATCCGTCAGTTGAAGAGTGGAAGGAAACGCAAGACCATGTATTTGCTATAAAACAGATAAAACAAAAGCGTTTCAACAGGATGAGAATATATTTCTAGCTTTTATAGAATTAGAAAAAGCTTTTCACGAAGTGAAAAATTATGGACGATACAAAGAAAAAGAAGTTTCAGCAAGAATGTTTTTCCAGCAGTAGCGTGGCGTCCATGTAACCGCTGTTGCCGGCGGCAACAGTACTGGAAATAAGAGAAAATAAATATTAATTATATCATAGAATAAATAATTTAGTTATTGAATAATTTGAAATCCGAACAACATTAGTAAAGAAACTTGAAGAAAAGCGTAGCATTGCTTTCGAACTGCTGGGTACTTGGACCGTCTTGTGTTGCCAGCTCCGACATCGGCAATGTTTTACTGCGTACGGTCATTGACCTCGTAGTAGTTGTCACTGTACAAACTGTTGAGGGAGGGACACATTCGTCCACCCAATGTGTTGCCGCTGTATAAACCGGCAAAACGCTCAGTTAGCAGCTATGTTTGTTTTCTGAACTGACGTGCAGCAGATACTACCTACCTATTTGTGTTTTGATCGTTTAGTCATGTGTTTCTCTGTTTGTCTTTATTATTTTTAATTCGATTATTGTGTTCTGATTATTTTGTGTAAGTACAATGACAGTCAGATCTTGTTGAACCGGGAACCTCTTCTAGTCCCAGCGAATGATAGAAAATGCTCTAAAAAGAACACTTGGTACAAGAAAAAAATTCGAATAAATTTTTAGGTTAAGTTTTACGCCTATCAAAACCGGCAACAGATTTTATGTACCCACGCCAAGCCACTGTATTCCAGTAATTAAAAAAAAAGATACGAACAATGTCGACTGCATCGTAAATGATAACAGGATAAAAAACAAAAAACCTGCAACAAGGTGAAGATTTGAGGCCATCAGCATCTAAGGGTAAGCTAATACAAAAACGTTCTGCAAAATATACGAAATTTAAATAGGAAATATTAACCTGAAACATATTTTTACAAGGAGAAGGTTTTTATTCTGCGAACAACGAATGTCCTGACTGATGTTTTAAAATTAAGCAATAACAGTACAAAATGTACTCTTGACGAAACCGATTTCTTTGTACAAAGAAAGTCGGGTAGTTAACAGAGTTATTATATTCACCCCCGCCCTATGAATCCACGAGTGGACGAAGATTGTGTGATATATCACGACCGAAAAATTTTATTAAGTGAGGTAAAAAATAAAAACAAACAGCAACAAAGAGCAACATAACAAAAAATTGAAGGTTCCATTCCCTTACTCGGATAACTGACTTCGGAAGCCTTTGTAGAAAAGGAAGACTAAAAGCTTTAATTAGGTTAATGAAAAATTAACTAAATTAAACATCACCAGAGAATTTATTATTCTCTCGTGACAAAAGCTGCTGCAATTAATATTACTTACTGATCACGCTATCGTGGCTGAACTGACCTACCCCTCGGGCCTGAAAGTTAACTCAAGCGTCCTGTTAAAATAGTCCTGTTAAAATGAAAAGGTCATCAATTGCCGCTACAATGTAAAAAATATCGCCTCATGTAACGTGTTTTGTGTCAAGTTTTGTACACGAATGATGGGGGAATTGCAGAAGGAATCAGAACAGAGTTTCCTTCCATAAACCGGAGGAAACTATTTATTGAAGATAGATTTAAAGATATATAGCAAGGAGGTCACGGGAAGATCACATTTACACTGTGTAACTAGTGACAGAGAAAAGGGTCAAAAGAGAGGACGTATGGTTCTGAGGTAAGCTTACGAGAATCATGGACAGCGATGACAAGGGTTGACTTCGACCTCGGGACAGCCCTGGAAACACCGCCTTGCAGAGCCTTCAGGACAGGGGAGTCGCTTCGTAGTGACCTGTTCAATGTCTGCTATCGGCTCGCTTGCACTTCCATTAGGTGACGGTGACGATGACCCCGAAGCCGAGTAAAGACCCCAAACTCGCCGACAACCTCAGGCTGACAGCAACGTCGAACACTTGGTTCATTGGATCGCTCAAAACGTTTAGACGTTCTGGGGAAACTCCTCGACGAATGATGTGTTTCGTGGTGACGGCTGCTCACGGGAACAGACTGTCGCCGTCTTTTTGCTGTCGAGAAAGATTTCGATAGTGTCAGGCATCCTGGACTTATACGCAAACTGAGATAAATTCTGCTTCCGGACTGCTGTGTTTATCCGATCTCTAACTTTCTAAGGGACAGAACTTGCCGCGTGAGAGTGGACAGCTCTCTTTCTTAGGAATGAACAACTACCGCCGGAGTATCGTAGGTCCCCTGCTTCTCTCTGTTCACCGACGACACGGCAGTATACGCTGACGATCGTAGTGCTGAAATGGCTGTGTTGTGTGGCTCCAGAAACAGCTGGACGCATACGTTGTGTGGGCGGAGAGACGGAAGGTCTCCATTAACGCGGGCAAGAGCACAGCCGTAATCTTTTCCAGACGCAGAAAGATCCCTACCAGACTTTACACACGCGATAACCGACTCCCTTGGTCTCTTGGTGTGAAGTATGTAGGGCTTCGTCTCGTCAGACGTCTCACCTGTCGGACGTACTCCGAGGAAGTAGCTCGTAAAACAGCCATTCGTTTATATCGACTCCGTCCCCTGCTCGGCAGTACCGTAGCATAGGTAACCACGTACGTGAGCTCCGAGCTCCTGTCTGTCGCAGGCCGATGTTTGAGCTAGGCCTGTAAAGCCCGTTACCGTACTTCGAAACAGACATCCGCATCGCCCTAGGTGTCCGTTCCATGAACGCCGCCATACGGACACTTTACAGAAAGCTCTACCGCCCCTGTGCCAGTTTGCAGGGAAACCCCCTCATCAGCGCCCTCGTTCAACACCCGTCTGTGCCAAACGAATATTCGACTCGTTCTCGGGGAACGCTGTCTAAATGATGCCTATCGGCCGGTAGCAGGCCACAAATAAAATTCACCAGTTATTTAAAACCTTTAAGCGATGGGTGATTTCTTACGGGTAAGTGCTCTATCCGGACTGCTTCAGTCGTAATTTGTTTTGTCTCTTGACGTTTCGATCCTTGAAATCTGGTACCGTCCTCACAAGCAAACAACATAAAACAACTCACAATATACATAAAAAAAAAATTAGCGTTAGTTTTTATAATGTTTTGTTGTAAGTTGTTTTATGTTGTTTAGCTTCTGAGGACTTTTATAATGTTTTGTTGTAAGCTGTTTTATGTTGTTTAGCTTCTGAGGACTTTTATAATGTTTTGTTGTAAGTTGTTTTATGTTGTTTAGCTTCTGAGGACTTTTATAATGTTTTGTTGTAAGTTGTTTTATGTTGTTTAGCTTCTGAGGACTTTTATAATGTTTTGTTGTAAGTTGTTTTATGTTGTTTAGCTTCTGAGGACTTTTATAATGTTTTGTTGTAAGCTGTTTTATGTTGTTTAGCTTCTGAGGACTTTTATAATGTTTTGTTGTAAGCTGTTTTATGTTGTTTAGCTTCTGAGGACTTTTATAATGTTTTGTTGTAAGTTGTTTTATGTTGTTTAGCTTCTGAGGACTTTTATAATGTTTTGTTGTAAGTTGTTTTATGTTGTTTAGCTTCTGAGGACTTTTATAATGTTTTGTTGTAAGCTGTTTTATGTTGTTTAGCTTCTGAGGACTTTTATAATGTTTTGTTGTAAGTCCTTTTATGTTGTTTAGCTTCTGAGGACTTTTATAATGTTTTGTTGTAAGTTCTTTTATGTTGTTTAGCTTCTGAGGACTTTTATAATGTTTTGTTGTAAGTTGTTTTATGTTGTTTAGCTTCTGAGGACTTTTATAATGTTTTGTTGTAAGCTGTTTTATGTTGTTTAGCTTCTGAGGACTTTTATAATGTTTTGTTGTAAGCTGTTTTATGTTGTTTAGCTTCTGAGGACTTTTATAATGTTTTGTTGTAAGCTGTTTTATGTTGTTTAGCTTCTGAGGACTTTTATAATGTTTTGTTGTAAGCTGTTTTATGTTGTTTAGCTTCTGAGGACTTTTATAATGTTTTGTTGTAAGTTGTTTTATGTTGTTTAGCTTCTGAGGACGATCTCACATTCCACGGATCGAAACGTCAAGCGACTAAAGTAATTACGATGGAAGATTTACATTTCATCATTTTTGCTCTGATGTATGGATAGGCAGAATGTTCTCAGTGTGACTGTATCTGCACCCCACTTTTGGCCTGCTATGGTTTTCAGGGCATTTAGGCAACTGGTGCACTATTCTACTATTCGTTCGATGTTGGTTTTCCAACATAATCTCTTATCCAGGCTGACTCCCAGTAATTTTCGACATTCATTATATTTAATATTTTAATTATTAACAACTAGATGTAAACCCAATATACCTCACAAGGTGACTTGACCCCAAATGAAGAAAAAAATGGCCTGTTTCTCGTACTGTTTTCACTAGATCCATATTTTCTTTCCATTTTGGTAACTTTCTTTTCTGGCAATTTGTCTGTTTTCCTTGTAGGTAAAATGGATAAAAACTCGGCTTGTTCTGTTCCCTGAATACCTGCATTTTCATTAATTAAACAATGACGATGACCTTTAGAATATTTACAGTGATGAGTATTTAGACACTGTTGGGCTGAGTGCCTTGCAGTAAGCAAGTGATGCACAGTTTATTTACCCGGATAGAGGATTTACCCGTAAAATTCATCAGTTTACCCTTGTCCCCGCGGCGAGAACTCATCTGAAGGTCGGGATGCGGCATAATCGTGTGCGATTTGCTTGCTCTGGTCTCTCGCTCTCTCTCTCTCTCTCTCTCTCTCTCTCTCTCTCTCTCTCTCTCTGACAAGGACCGGTACTGCGGAAGGATTGATAAATTCAGTGAGAAATAAATACTAAGGGGAGAAGTAACGTGTTTTCCAAAAGCGGTAAGTAAAACAGTGCGTCGATTTGAAACGCCAAAGGATTATTAGACCGCCGACTTTGCCTTGAAACAAGAACGTAAAGAAAGAGAGAGTCGAACATTTGCACGCAGGGCAGGATGAAACCCCAGCTGTGTGATCTGGAAACTGTGGAAGAACATAGGAAACTACAGTTGGGAAATCAATTTTAAGGAAACCGTGCATCTAGCAATGAAGGAGAATGAGGTACAAAACTTGAAGTTGAAAGTTCAACGCAGCAAGTGAAAGTGACGGAAAAGCTGAAATTTTTAGCGTCTGCCGTATTGAAAACATAGCAACTGAGGAATACAACCACATGTTCACGAACGAGCCTCCTGCTAGATGCAATCACTGTAACACGGTTTTGACAACTTTCCATCTCGTTTCAGAGTGCCCATCATCTGCGAACCAAATTTAATATCCCTGCAGAAGTTAGAAGAAGTTTAAATGACAAGACTGCAGCCGCCGGAATACTTCTCCTCATAAAGGAGATTCAGTTGATAGCAACAATATAGGTACGGACTATTAAATTTACAAGAACATTAAAATTTGTGTAACTTCTAGGACGTTTACGTTAATGGATTGATATGTGGTCGAGATGGTTATTACTGTTTTATTTATTATATATACGATTTGTTGTTACATTTATTGTTATATATTGTTTGTCGTTGCATATGTTATTACGTGTTATATTTATTATTACATATACGCTTAATATGTTATTAATTAACAATTATATATCTACATGCTGTGTATTTATAATGTTTGTGTTGTGTGGGGCAATATATATCATTTTATTTTGCATTATTGCTTAAATATTTTGTATTTAAACAAATATTTAATGTAGTTTTTAAATCGTACCAGTACCAGTGTATTTTGTCACGTTTGTCTTCACTAAGCACCTTCTAGTTTAGTATATTTTACTGCATCTGTATGAGCATTTCTGTATGATTTACAAATTCATTTTTATAATTTTTGTGGTCGCTAATGACCGTTGCTGTTACAGCGACCTTATAAATAAATAAAATAAACACTCCGGTATATAAACCAACACGGAATATATACAAAAACGTTACCAAAAATATAGGTAAGTTGTATTTGAGGCCACAGTACAGGTGTCTGAGTAATTAATGAACAGTAACAGCGGAAGGTACTAAGAACAGAGAGGAATAATGGGGAAGGTACAACGCACAGAGTGAGAAACGAAAAAGACATTTGATGAAGGATGCGAATGGAAACAGAAGTATACCGAGATATACTGAGATACTTTATCGTAAATGAATAGCATGTCCGTTAATTCTCCAAATGTAAACAAATTTGTGGTATGCATGATAGACTGAACTATTTTCTAAATTGGTAACAGCAAAAATACCACTCAAAAGAATTTTCAAATACTAAACAATAAACTTCACTGTTGATCAGCTGTTATTACCAACTTATGGAAAAACTAAAAACATTTTTAATAGGTTTTACAAGTTATTTTCATATTTTTTTAGCATTTTTACGAAACTCTTTGTTCTGTTTAAAATTGTAAGTTTTCTAGCGCATTTTGGTCTGTTTTGTTTTAAATTAATGTCAAATTTCTCAAATTTGTATTTATTTTCAATAGACTTAATACGCATCAATTTTCTCAGAATTAAATTCTCTACAAATTTAGTTAGAAATTTTTATTTATTCATTCGCAAATTAACGAAATTATTTTATCCCAAATCTAAAAAAGTGTGTTTTTCGACTCCAATGTTTTGTTTTACACAGTTTTTCTTAGAAACTAATTGAGATAATAGTTCTTAGACCTCTTTTATTTAAATCTCAGATTAAAAACCATAAGCAACCACCAAATTTACCCTTCACTTTATACACCGAGAATTTCAGTATGGCTTCGTTTTACCGGGGGAGCTGAAATCAGGGAGAAATATTTCGCGAGCCGTAACTTGCTAACGAACCGTTTTCGGACCTATGACTATATGAATTTTTTTTAACTTTAGACTCAGCTCCCGAGAGATTGCCATGCAACTTTTAATCACTCTTAGAGGACAAGAGGCTGACATGTTATGGCCACGAAGAGAGAGCGGAAAATATGTGGATAAATAGAGTAAAAACGTGGGTCCGGATAAGCAGATAAAGAACTTCATGATAAAAGGGAGGTACAAACTAACAGAGCACAAAAGGTTCGTACAGCTTAAACTTGTATATTTACAATGCGTAGTACGTTATGTATAATGTTAGCCTATATACAGTACAACTTCCCAGACGGCGTAAGTGCATACAGACCTACAGACCTTCAGGCCGGCCAGTGTAAAGATCACCTCATCCAAATTTACAATTTTTCCACACACACACACACACACACACACACACACACACACACACACACACACACACACACACACACACACACACACACACACACACACACACACACACACACACACACACACACACACACACACACACACACACACACACACACACACACAATATATTACACTTCCACGTGCGCGCGCGCGCGCGTGTGTGTGTGGAAAAATTGATAACAACTATATATATAGTATATATAATTTTATAAGTTTTAGAAAAGTACTAATCAACTTTACCAAACAGGGTTCGCCTGTAGCTTGTAGACGATCTTAAGAATAAGTTTCAACGCCAATCTCGTGACGTATCAGACACGAGAAAAAGCGAGAAATCGTCTGAATTCAGTGGATATTGAAACAGCAACTTTCGATTTTCAGGTGGAACTAATTGATATCAAGTGAAACTCTCGAATTGAAGGCGAAATTTTGAGAAGTTACTCTACTGAACTGTTACAAAGCAAGAACTCCTCACCTACGAAATGCTCCGCTAGCATTGCTTTGCCGCTGGAAAATCAAACAGCGAAAACGACGCTGTCAACCATCAGACCGAAGTGCCGTGGTGAGTGTATTCAAATTTCCTGCGTGTAGACTAATATCAAGATGGCTTACTGAAAGCATTAGTTCTTAATCGTCATAATCATCAACATGATCATTCCTGGTGCTACAGTCTAGACCAGTGGTCGCCAAACCGTCGATCGCGAGCTACCAGTAGCTCGCGGGTAAATTTTAGGTAGATCGCGGTCACGCTCAGGTTGGCTAACCTGAAGTTGCACTACTCCCGCGCAACTGTCACTCAGTATCATAGTTGTTTGAGCGAGAGTCAGGTTATGTCTGTTATTTGTTTCATGCGTACATCAGACTAAGGTTATGTCTTTATTATTTTCGTGTGTATATCAGACATTTGTTAATGTGGATAGTTTGATTTAATCTTTTATACTAAACTAGGTTTGTTCTAATGATGGCGAGTTCTAGCAAAAAACCAAAAACTTATCATTTTCATCTCCAATGGGAAACCGATTACTTTTTTACCCAGGTAAAGGACAAATGTGTGTGCTTACTTTGTAATGTAAGTGTATCAGTTGGGAAGAAAGGGAACGTCAGTTCGACGTTGAACGTCATTTCAAAACCGTTCACTCAGGGATTGAAAAGGATTTCCCACTGAATTCTGCGTTAAGGAAAGAAAAGGTAATGCAGTTAAAATCTCAACTAAATGCTCAACAATCTACTTTTTCCAAGACATTAGACAAGAATAAGGCAGCAACTGAGGCATCATTCCGAGTTTCCAAGGTGATCGCCCAAAATAAGAAACCGTACGAAGATGGTGAGTTAATCAAAGCTGCAGATACAATCTGCACAGATGATTTCAGATTTCAGATGATTTGACAATTTCAAAAACAAATCTGAGATAATGTCTGCTATTAAATCTGTACAGCTTTCTGCAAATACAGTAATGAGAAGAGTTGAAGCTGTGAGTTCTGATGTAACTTCACAACTTAAAACTGACTTTGATCGCTGCAGTTATTTTTCCCTACAACTTGAAGAATCAACTGATATAGTTGATACAGCTCAGTTGGCCGTTTTTGTAAGAATGGCTTTTGATGATTTTGAAATAAGAGAAGAGCTGGTAAAAGTTGTACCACTTACGGAACATACTACGGGACAGGACATATTTTTAGCATTTAAAAGGCTTATCGAAACTAAAAAGGACTCTGAAAGTATTCCTGTAAAGAAGTTGGTGGGCTTAGCAACCGATGGAGCTCCTGCGATGGTAGGTGGGGAGAAGGGATTCATTGCCTTGTGTTGTAAAGACAACAGCTTTCCGAAATTTCTGACTTACCATTGTATAATACACCAGCAGTCATTATGTGGAAAGTTCTTAAATATGAACAATGTAATGAAAACAGTCGTAAAAGTAGTAAATAAAGTGAGAGCACAGGCACTTCAGAGACGTTTGTTCAGGGCACTGACTGAAGAGTTAGAATGCCAGTATGGTGATCTATTGCTTCATACAGAAGTTCGTTGGCTTAGCAGAGGCAGAGTTTTGCAACGTTTCGCAGAGTTGCTTCCTGCTTTGGTAAATTTTTTTAAAGAACGAGGTGAATCTTTCCCTGAACTAGAAGATCCGGTTTGGCTGCAAGATTTTGCTTTTCTTGCAGACATCACCGAAAAGCTAAATATCCTTAACTTGCAGCTTCAAGGTAAGGATAAAGATATTGGTGGAACAATTTCAGATGTGGTTTCATTCTCAAAAAAGCTGGAGCTGTGGGAAAGAAATCTCATCCAGGGTGAATACAAGCACTTTGCCTGTTTGAAGCAAACCCTTGACAAGCAAGGCCCTTCACAGCCTCCTTACAACAACAAAGAATACATTGCAATTCTTTCAGATTTGAAAAGTCAATTCAATCAACGCTTTCAAGACTTCAAAAGCATTTCAATTGTAGCGCAGTTCGTCAAATCTCCTTTTATTGAGATTGATGCTGAAGAATTCTCTACTTGTGTCATGCAACATTTTGAAGAAGACAACGCTGCAGTGGAGATGGAACTGATTGACTTTCAAAATGACCTTCCTTTAAAATCACTCACGTCAAGCTCTGAAAATATTTGGCCTTTTGTTCCTAAGGAAAAATATCCAATTTTGGTTCAGGTTGGTCTACGAGTGAAGGCAATGTTCAGCTCTACATATCTGTGCGAGGTTTCTTTTTCCAGTATGAAGTTTATAAAAATCAAGTACAGAAACAGATTGACTGATGAACATTTGGACAACTGCATTCGAATGGCAGCTACGACCTACTCACCTAACATTAAAAAAGTTGTTGATGACAAAAAAGAGAGCCATCCTTCTCATTAAACTTAATTAGTCAGATGAAAAAAATTTTGTTCTTACACTTCTTATTAAATTCTTTACAATATAAACAATTTTATTCAATTGGATGTAATATTTACTAGAAATGTATGTTTATAGGTAATAAATAAATGTGTGATTTAGAACAAAAATTTATTTTTGTCCTGGTTTCTTTTGGTAGCTCACAGTAAGATTGACGAACAGTATGGTTGCTCAGTGGCTTCAAAGTTTGGCGACCACTGGTCCTAGACCTTCTTCAACGGTCCCGATCTGACGCGATGCCTCTCCAGTCACTCATTGCTCACATCGTCAATCCATCGCAGCTTTGGCCTGCCATCCAGCTGCATCGTCAAGACTTTTCTCGGTATTTCACCTCCGTTGTCCTCATCAAATGTCCGGCCCACACAAACCTTGATAATTTAATATGTTTGTAACGTCTGAATTCCTAAAGAGTGCGTATAGCGTATCCTCCATACACCCCTTTCACAATACCATACCCCTTTTCCGTAGTATCTTTCCTTCAAAAGTTAAAGAATGAAGATGTCTTTCATTTACTTTGGTGACGGTCCATATGAAAGATTGGTCTTATGAAGTTTCATAAAGGGTGCATTTTGTTGACCTTTAGGCCTATATTAATTTGCTGCTGAGATTCGCTGTTGGATCTAATTTGTAGTACCACTTTCGAACGCAGATAGGCTATCTAAAATGGTCGATTCTTTCAAAGGTGTAGGTAGCCATTAATACACATTCCAGGTGTACTATTATAATTGTTATCAGTTATCATGTTCAAGTTTATAACTAAACCCATTTTCTTTGCGCTACGTTCCAAGGTAAGGAATGCCTCAGTCATCGAGCAATGACATCGACATCATCTGCGAGTCCAATAACTGAACCGACTTTGCAAGTACTGCTTTTGTCCTTTATATACCAGAGTCTCTTACGACTTTCTCAAGTGCTACGATGAAAAGCAATCGTTGTAGAAAATCAAACACTGGAAACAACATAATTTTGTTGCTGTTTACCGTCATTTTGTTACAGATCAAACAGAAAGTATGTGATGAATGTTTTGAAATCTGCTGCGTGTAGACTAGTATCAAAACACATACACCTTCTTTCTTCTGATTGGCTGATGGTGGCATTTTTAACCTGTACGTGGGACTTAATGAATTTATAAGTACAGGTAGCATCGAGGGACATCTTTAGCCTTCACCACAGTACTGTGGGCCTGACGCACGACACCCCGCGTTAGGTTGAATCGATACACCCACTGAAGATGGCAGCCAGTGGTGCTGCTCAAACGTTTGGCTTTAATGAAAACCTAGGACTACGGCCAAACAGCCCGGCAGATAGTTTAATTTCAGAAGAAGAGACTACTCCGAAATACACAAACACCTCCAACTCCATTTTCACTCCTACTGTTTGCGAGACTTCGAGATTTCTTTGGGTTCCCATCTTGTGCACCTCGTTTACCAATTTTCCTATTATTTCTTTTAGTTTCCTTTCTTTCCTCGCTACGAACGCCATATTCTATCACCTGGAGACTTTCGTAAAGTTGATTGATTGTGTATACCAGTGGTGGCTTGTTGTTCCCAATTTTGGTGTTTGCAGTAGTTGGTTGAGTGGGTGGTGTAGGGATTGAAAGACGTTAAACTATCATAATCACATTCATACAAAATTATTTTATCCGTTTCAAACAACGAATAACGTTTACCTTGAACCAACGTAAACACTAAACCTGACACACAAGTTACAAATCAAGAAGACTGTGCTGATTTCATGACACAACTAAGGATGCGCTACAACGCTACCACCAAGCTCACATATGGAATTGGGCAACTATGAAGAGTAACGCACGTTCTCCCATATGTTTGTGTAGTAAGCTGTTGAAGTTGCAAGCGGCCTACAACCAACAGTCTACACGCCACATTTGAACTGTACGCGAACATTGCCGCATAGAATCTAATACGCTTTCCGTTGAAACTGATGAAACTTTTAACTTCTTAATGGGTTCGTTTATTATTCTGTAGTTTAGTTATTATATACTGATGATTGTGCAACGCCTAGCCGCCACTGGTGTATACACTAGACTCGGCGACTGCGCGGAACATGTCAACAACACGAATCTGAATAATTAGAATCTTCTGTAGCGCCTAATTGTAAAGTGGCCTTACATTTTGACGGTAATTAATGGATTGTTGTTTTCTTTTCCAGTTTTACATATGTTTAAAATGTTTTCAAACGCCAGGCTAATTGTACAGAAGCAAAGCTGTTTGTAACAACAGCCAACTGTACGTCACTTTGCAAGGTCGGTATTGGGGCTGTAGGCTTTCGTATAATATTACTAATGACGTATTTGTAGAATGTGCGACAAGTAGTTGTCACAAAATGTGTTATTAGTATATCAGTACAGTACAATAGTTTCACTACCTTACAATAATACAGAATAAGACTTAAACAAATCTGGTTTATCGTACTGTACGGAACGGTCAACGAAAACACAGTATCAAAACTCACATTTTCCAAAACAAACTCCGAAACTTAAATACCATTGCACTTCTAAGTTTTTCATGTAGACCTAGAAATTCACTTGATTTTTGTAAAAACTTAGAAGATCCAACAGAAAACGGCCTGAAATTAGCAGTTTGTGTACATAACTAACAAGAGTTTGACAGATGGTATATGCGAATTCTCCGATCCAACCCCCAACCTGTAGGACCAGGAACTTCTAATTTCGGGGTGCTCTTCCCCTAAAGAGTTGCTTTCTCATCGGCTGACGAGCTCTCTATGCCCAGTCGCAGTAGACTAACTGACTCAGCCCATGTGTGCAGCCGTTGAGCTACTATAGCCTCCTCCGCCTCCACACTAGATCCACATCCTGCTGCCGATGTGCACCATCCTGCCAGGCCAGGACCCAGGATACCCCCCGACTGCCCTGACAGAACCCCCATCTCTCGTTTGCTTACCGATCCACTCCGCCGAAGGGATTGGTTACCACAACCTTGGAATCGATTGGTCGGCGTAACAGGGCCCACCGACGTGTAGGTGAGAGTGAAGTTGGGGTGGAGAGGCTTGTGCATTTCTCCTCTATGAAAGCATATGTTCGCGTCACACCCCCTTTGGACCACTGTTATGACTAAATGTGTTTATAGTTTGTTGCTTCTGTTTTATATTATATTTTCAACGGTTTGATTACGATTCTTTAGTATCTTTTTATGTTCCAGGATTATTAAATTTTATTTTATTTTTAAGTAGAAAATAATTATAATTCACCGATTTTTGTCTTTTTATTTTGTTACAGGTATATTAAACTTACTTTGCTTTACGGTTGCTTTTATCCAGAACAAGTGTCGGGTATCGTTGCCGTTACTGTTTCTGTACACTCTGCCGCTTTTTGCGGCCTGAAGAAGATCCACGAGGGGGGGAACCGACCACGCCCTAACAGCCCGGTATTTAGTAATAATTTTGGAAACTTCACTTAATTTATTTTACCCTACCAATATAGTCAGATATGGCTCTGAAATTTGAGAGACAAATCAAAGAAACTGCCGAAGTCTCCACGAAGGAGAAGGTGAACGTCTGGAGGAGGCGTTGTGGAGTGTCCGGGCTCCAGTGCATTAGAAATTAAGACATCAGGAGGCACATTGTTGTAGGAAAACAATATTAGACACTAACAGCCTCATATGTGATGGCCATATGGAAAAATACATAACAGCAGTTACATGAACGCCCATGTTACTGGTGAGAAGATTTTATTGGTGGATTTTACGTAAAAATAACGTACCTCAACGCGAACTATAAGTTGCTAAAAACTTCTTGGGACGTCCTTAAATTAAACTGCGAATACAAAATAAAACCAGGTTTTTTCAAAATATATTTAGGAATACTCGTTTTCACAAGATTTGTTAAGAATAAAAATTTAGAATTAAAGTGATTCCTAATGACACAAGGTTTATTATCTTCAATTTGAATAGAAGTTATTCAATATAGCATATTTTGGAATCAACTCTTCTCAATTCTTACCAACTCTTTCACCAACCTTTGTGTTGGTTTACCAGAAACTCCGAGACACAAAGAATTTACAAAATATATTTAAAAAATTGCATTCATATTTCCTCACATTATTCTTGTATATATTTATTATTATTATTATAACACTTTCAGTACAAGAATATATTATATATTTTTTGTATATTTTACAATGTTTCAAAAGTTTAAACTACCGTCATCAGAATATTACAAAATTTATAAAATTGTATGCGAATAATCCTTAGTTTTTTATTTGTCCTGAGGAAAATGGGGGAGGGCAACCTTCAACCCAATCTCATACCTCCCCCCCCATACTAGTTACGCCACATCATTATCATCTTCCACATAACTTGGTTAACACCAGCCACCCCTTCAAAACCAAACAACCCCTGACCAATCTCAGCAACCCAATTACAGTAGACTCGCGACTGTTGGGTCTAATAACTGTCGGCAGAGTTGAAGCCGCCCCGGGCTGACGTGAAACATTTCTTCTCCAGTCAACGCCCGCTACTTTTGTAACTACAAATCAATAGCTTTTTTAGCGTATTTAAATTTGTGTTTATAGAGTTTTAATTCTCCCCAAAACAAATAACATAATATTACATGTGAATATAACGTAATTATGTATCGAAAGTTAAATAAAAATTGCCAATACCGTAACTTTTAGTTGTCTTGATTATTCATCTCTTCTTTCACAGCACTAACACTTAACTAAAAATGAACTTTTTTCATGTGAAAAACTTACTATTTTATTGTACGCGTTTCGGCTTAGTATCCGCCTTCTTCAGCTTTGGTAACAGACTGTTACCAAAGCTGAAGAAGGCGGATACTAAGCCGAAACGCGTACAATAAAATAGTAAGTTTTTCACATGAAAAAAGTTCATTTTTAGTTAAGCCGTAACTTTTATTTAAAGAATACCCACAAAAGAATGTATTTTATGGCTAAACAAACAAATTCCCGTTGGAAAGGTTATTTGAGCTATTAAATTTTAAATATAATTACGACAATGTCGTTTTAGAAAGGATTACAAAATATGAACAGATACAAATATTATAGTGGCTTACACTATACTAAACTGCAGCTTGAAACGTCGTTGACTGTTGGTCGCTTGCTGAAGTTGTTTCATGATTGAGTCGCTTATTCCAAGCGTTGAAAATTATACAACAAATCGGGTGTTATGTACCCGATTTATGGTATAATTTTTTTATTAATCATACCGAAGACAGTATTATGCCACACACACACACACACACACACACACACACACACACACACAATTTTCACCACTTGCAACGAATTTCATTTATTGTTATATACGCTACGTCTTTTGTGACGAATATATTGACGATTTGGTTTACAATTTTCGTTCTTACTTGTATGGTTTCTCGTTTAATTTATATTACAGAAAATAAAACAATTAAATTTAAGATTTAAGGAAATAACTGGCTGATATGCAGAAACATGCAAAATCTTCTATGTCTATAGGCAACAAACTACAATTTACTGTCATATAACCTACAGTCGACTTTTGTGACGAATATTGACGATCTGGTTTACAGTTTTCGTTCTTGCTTATATGGGTTTTCCTTGTTTAACTTATATTACAGAAAATAAAATAATTAGCTAATAAAATAATAAGATTTAAGGACCTGACAGGCAGACAATTTTGTCTATCTATAGATAAGAAACTACTTATCTATAAAACTGTCATCAAACGTTTTATGGAATCGAGCTTTGGGGCTGCGTCACGTAGCCAGCACACAGAGATATCAATCAACAATCCTACGAGCTGTCGCGGATATGTGTTCCACCACACAGACTTCCATCATACGACCATTACAGAGAGGCCATGCTAGACTGTATTATTTATTACACCGTAATCTGCTACTCGTGCCACTTCTACATCCCGTAATCATCAGAAGATTAAGAAGGCTTTAAAAACCTTTAAGGGCCACGAGGTGACATCACTGGACGGAACACCTCGTCTCGCCATCTAGTTGTACACTTCTTACGTGTGTACACTAATCAGCACATTAGCTTAAGGACTGTATTTTCTGATTGCTAATAAATAAAGAAATTATTAAAAAATTAAAGCTGTTTGCTTTATAAACTGTCAAATACAAACCTAAACTTGTGTTCACTTATCACTTCTAGAAACCACGACCTAGCAGTCCGTAAAATTCTGATACCTTCAATACACTGTTTGGTTTGTTTCATTAACAATCATTGAGAATATCCATAACGCTAGGCTATGCTGCAGCGCCGGGCACTAGGGCCTCCGCTATCGGAGGGGCACCATCCAGCTGAATGACTGAGCGAAGCAAAACTCACAGAATTGTTTGGGTTTCTTACGCAGTTGTTAACCATGAAGACTGTCGGGTTTGAAAGTCAAGCAAAAGCTCTTATAGAAGTTTACTCAAACGATTTAAATAACGATCTTCTACTAGAATTGACCACGAGTAAAATTGCAAGAAAGTTTTTTTTTTTAATCGTTCGAATGAAGATGATACATTCCATGACGTACAGATTGTCTGCTCAAAATATTAAACTGGATTATTGATTGTAAAATGATTTATGTATTTCCAAATACACACATTCCTTATCGTCTGTTTTTGATGATTCCAATAGCTAATTGCGAATCTGAAAGATTATTTTCTGTATTAAAACGCATTAAAGATATGTTGAGTACAACTACGGGAGATGAGAGATTATCTTCGTTAGCGAGGTTGAATATTGAATACACCTCAATGAACGGGAGATGACACATTCCATGATACTACAGATTGTCTGCTCAAAGTATTAAACTGGATTATTGATTGTAAAATGATTTATGTATTTCCAAATACACACATTCCATATCGTCTGTGTTTGATGATTCCAATAGCTAACTGCGAATCTGAAAGATCATTCTCTGTATTAAAACGCATTAAAGATATGTTGAGTACAACTACGGGAGATGAGAGATTATTTTCGTTAGCGAGATTGAATATTGAAAGCGAGATACTTGAATCGCTCGATTTATAACGAATTATACAACACTTCATTAAAGCAAAATCAAGAAAGAAATGGATTGATTAGTATTTTCTAAGCTTAAGTAGGCTTACTACTATCCTCATTGTAATCACTATTTAGCTAAATATTTGTTGTTTGAGAGTTTAATAAAAATAAGTGTTAACTTTCGAAATTGTGTATGCCATTTACCAGTGTAAATAATGGATAAAAGGTTGAATTTTGAATCGGGGCCCCCGCCCCACTCTGATTGCAGGATAGGACACCACGCCCTTCTAATCCGGCCCTGATTGAGCCTCCATATTCCCACTCACAAAACTGATTAAATTGATTCAACAGGTTAGCAAGCTCTGTCCCGTAACAATTGCTGAAACGAAGATTCTGATGTAGTTTTAGAAATTCTGTGAATTTTGGTGCAGTTTATGTAGAGTAACCAGACGTTCCGTTTTTAACGGAAATATCCATTTATACTCTCTGTCCCGTTGTCCTAGGAAAAAATTAAAGGGACGCAAAATGTCCCGTTTTTTCAAGAAACATTAAAATACTACTCAAAATTTTAAAATCTGCTCAAAACTAGATTTTAAAAACAATTAAAATGCTTTACATCAACCCGCGGCCTGTTCCATGCTCTGTCGATACTAGTTATAATGCATATCCAATCTCGTATTTTCACAGTATCGTCGATTTCAATAGCCGGTCGATCCGTAAGCGTAAACCTCGTGCTTATCGACCTTGTTTCACGAGTTGTGTTTTGTGAGTAGTGCGAACTGTGCATGTTTTATTTTAAAGACGGGCTGGAAAAAGACTTTTAATTTTTAATAGAACAAAATCACTTAATCTTTTTAGTATCTGTTAATTGTCAATTTCAACTTCAAGTAGAAACTATTTTTCTCGCAGTTGGTGTTGGAGCAGTTGAAAAAGGGAGGAGGGTAACGTGAGTGGCGGGGAGGGAAGACGGAAGGGGGCAGGAGGAGGTGTCACTTTTTTTTTAAATTTCAAATCTGGTCATCCTAGTTTAGTGTGAATTCAGCTGAATATAAAAACATGCGGTCGGTGATTAACGGGTGTACACAATGTGGCCTGCGATTTCGTCATTAACCACGATGACGGAGGCAAAAGCCGAGGCGGCGTCCGTTCAACTGAATGTAGACATACATGTCCTGCCTGACATTTCACATGGATTGTTTAAATTTTCTATGAGGCTTTTCGGGGTAAGAGCGTCCTTTGCCCTGCGAAGATTATGTACTATTCACTACACAGTCAACAGGAAGTAATTTTAATTTTCTGCCAAGAATTACGAATACAGAATTCCTAAATAATTACTTTTACTTCCATGTTCCACAAGGAAATGGAACATGGAAGTATGGTTCACCATATTTCCTTGTGGAACATGGAAGTATTTTGAAGGCGAAAAAACTGTGTTCGAGATAAGGGCTGATTCTGATTGTACTGCCCTAAAAACATGAAGAAAAGTCATTTTCCGGAAAGTGTCTGTGTGTAGAATTTTTTCTATGGCGAATGATAACTGTCGCAAATTCAAACAGAATCAAATAATTTTTTGGATATTTTCCTGATTTGTAGAGGACTCGAGGCCTATTGATTTTTGTGAAGATCGGTTAAGGGGAAGGAGTAGTTTACCAGCAACGTTTTATGTTTTAACAAGAGTAAAGTACTTAATTGTGAGAAATAAAGTATCCTGAAAAGAAGGTCATAATAATCCACTGTAGAAAGGTAGATTAAATATCTATAATTGAAAAGAGTAGTTGAAGGGGGAGGGGATACTTTTTTATATGTGCACTACGTTATCGGCAAAAAAGAAATAGTTTGTTGTTAAAATTCCTTCCCGGGCTATTTGACCTTGGTCCTATGTTTCTGCAAACCAGACTTTTCGGCAGTGCCATCGACTGCCATCATCAGTGAAAATCGATTGCGCTAACGTGAGGTGGTATACGTTAGTGACCATAGTACTGTGGCTAAGGCTGAAGAAAGAAGTAGTTTCTGTGGAAATATTTCATCTCGAAAATAACTTTAAATATA